>SJYQ01002538.1:110685-128480 GCA_006410935.1 Redunca redunca | reverse complement strand
CTAGATAGCATATTCAAAAGCAGAGACATTACTTTGCCGACTAAGGTCCGTCTAGTCAAGGCTATGGTTTTCCCAGTAGTCATGTATGGATGTGAGAGTTGGACTGTGAAGAAGGCTGAGTGCTGAAGAATTGATGCTTTTGAACTGTGGTGTTGGAGAAGACTCTTGAGGGTCCCTTGGACTGCAAGGAGATCCAACCAGTCCATTCTGAAGGAGATCAGCTCTGGGATTTCTTTGGAGGGAATGATGCTAAAGCTGAAACTCCAGTACTTTGGCCACCTCATGCGAAGAGTCGACTCATTGGAAAAGACTTTGATGCTGGGAGGGATTGAGGGCAGGAGGAGAAGGGGACAACCGAGGATGAGATGGCTGGATGGCATCACTGACTCGATAGACGTGAGTCTGAGTGAACTCCGGGAGTTGGTGATTGACAGGGAGGCCTGGCGCGCTGCAATTCATGGGGTCGCAAAGAGTTGGACATGACTGCGCGAATGAACTGAACTGAACTGAACTGAGTCTCAGTAAGTGGGGACTCACAATACTAGGAACTGGATCATATTTCACTCACTCTTGTCCTGCTCTTTGCAATCACCCAGTCCCCTGCAAATGCACTTAATCATCACTCTGTATGAAAACTCTGTATGCCCCGTGTTCAGGGCTCAGAGCTTGGAGTGTTAACTCCTCTGGAAAACCTGAGTTCTCCAACTCTCTGAGTGTGGTTCTTGGTTTCTCGAGTACTGGTTTCTGCAACATTTCTGGAGGCCCCAGCAAGATTCCAACCATGCCATCCCCTGAGCCACCAGACAGGGTGCTCGGCTGGGTTGGAGTGGAGGAGCCCTGAAATGGACGAGGTGGCACACCACTTGATGGTATTCTGGGTTCTCTTTCGGACCAGTGTTCTGACTCTCCAGGTGGCTGAGCCCTGACCGGACTCTTTGGAGGAATGGACCAACACACCAGGAATGGCCACTGGATCAAGTAAGGCCCCATGGCCAATCCCCAGTCAGGCCCTACCCTAACGGGGAGAAGAGGAGACTGATCACCTCCTTGGAGATCCCAGGAAGGGAGCATCAGATAGGGAGACCTGGGGACTGAGGAGAAGGGAGGTATTGTGATAACCTCTTGAATTACTGTGTAGGCATGATTGCTGATTGAAGGAAATGGAAGTGAGCTACACAGTCCTCGGACTACAGAGCCTGGGAGGATCCAAAACCTGCAGCTCTGTGATGACCTCGTAAGGCTGAAAGGCAGGGCCAGTCTGTGGGGGATTTGATCCCTCCCTGTGGGGCTGGTCTGGGTCGGCAGTTTATACCAATGTTCAGAGGCATCTTAAATCTCCCTCAAGAGAGCAGCCAGGAGGATGAGACAGGAACGTGAATGAGTGTGATTCGCTTGTGCTTCCGGCTCAGTTGTGTGGCTTCACGGCCCTCATGGCTACGGGGTCCATGTGGGCCCTAATTTGCGGTTCCATGGTGACCTCATGTGGCTCAAGGCGGTGTCTGCTCTGGGGGACCCAGCCCCTCACTGTGAGACAGAACTGGATCAGGGGTATATACTGATCTGCCAGTACTAAGAGGCACCTAAGTTCCCGCCAGGGATGCAGCCCAGCAGCCACCTGAATGGTATTCTCTCTTGATGGGCCACCCACCCTTGCTTGTCTTTGCACCACTGACTCAGGGCGGGATATACAGTGAGGGAGAAATTATTGGTTACTGGTTATTCTGTTGACGGACTCTGTGAGCTGACAGGTAAGAGATTAGGTTTTCCTCAAAACCCTGCCAGGTAGATTACACTTGTCAACATAGGTGGCAGTTCCTCTAAAGGAACGGTATTAGACTGCATGATAAAGAACTTTAAGAAGGGCTTTGCAGGAGATTATGGAGTCTAGATGACCCCCAGGAAACTTAACATGTGAGCTCAGTTGGCTATGCTTTGATGTTGGATGGCTGCCAGAGGCCAATCCTGACCTTCGCACTGTCCAAGAAGTGAACCAGGTAGTCACTGGGACTCCAGGCTTCTCTATCCATGGGATTTTCCAGGCAAAGGTACTGAAGTGGGTTGCCATTTCCTTCTCCAGAGGATCTTCCTGATCTAGGGATCGAACCCAGGTCTCCTGCATTGCAGGCAGATACTTTACCCTCTGAGCCACCAAGGAAGCCCCCATACATAGAAACCTGGCTTCTAATAGCACAGATCCTGTCCCCATGAGCAAGATTTTGCATGAACGGATGGGGACAGAGTAGGGTATCTTTTCCCCAACCAGAACTCGGAAAAAGAAAGAAGAAGAGAAAAAACATATATTCCAGGGAGATCCAGTGAAAGACCCATGGCTGCCCTCGCTGTACATTCCCCTGACTCCAGATGCCCCGGCAGTCAGCACCAGACCCATTGCCAGACAGTCCACCTCCCTCCATGTCCCCCGCACCGCCTCATGAGCAAGACACCAGCCCTGAGCCAGTAGGGAAATGGCTCCGCTCAGCCCAACAACCTAACCAGCTGGCCATGGCCTGCAAGACGCCACTGCAAGAAACTCAAGGTCCTCAACAAGTGGATGAGGCTCAGTCCAGCTTGGACACTCCCTCCTCTATCACCAGCCCTTCAGCCCTACTGATCTCCTCAACTGGAAACACCATAACCCAGCATACTCTGATAAACCACTGGCTATGATTGACCTCCTAGGGTCCATTTTCCACACCCATCAACCTACATGGGATGACTGTCACCAGCCCCTTACGTCTCTCTTTACCACTGAAGGAAGGTGACTCATCTCAACAGACGCCCCAAAATGGCTCTGAGGACAAGTATCCACAGAGGTCTCAGATGCAGAAGGATGGGCACGAGAAGTGATGCCAGTGATGAGGCCTAGTTGGGATTTCAATTTCAGAGAAGGATAAGAAACTCTGGGTTGCTACTGTGATGCCCTTCTACATGGATTTCAAGCAGGAGCCAAAAAGCCCACCAATATGTCCAAAATTACAACAGTCAAAAAAAGCAGATGAAATTCCCACCAATTTCTATGAAAAACTGTGCGAAGCATTCTGGACATACAACCTGTTTGTCCCCGAGACAATAGAGAATCAACCGATGATTAACACTGCCTTTGTGGCTCAATCCTGTGCAGACACCCAACGAAAGCTCCAAAAGCTGGAAGGCTTCACTGGGATGAATCCCTCACACCTACTGGAGGTAGCAAATAAAGTCTTTGTGAACCTAGACCATGAAGCCCAATGAGAATCAGATAAATTAATGAAACAGAAAACAGCCCTGCTAGCAGCATCATTGAGGAGCTCAGATCAAGTGAAACAGAATGTTCCCTCATGGAAAGGGGAAACTAAGAAGAGACCAGCTCTACACCACGACCAGTGCATTGCAAAGAGACTGGACTCTGGAGGATTGAGTGCCACAATCACAGAGGGACATCTAAAGGGTCAAAGAAGTTTGGTCAATCCGGAAAGAAAGGTACCAGCCTGAGCTGGCTGTCCAGAACCTTGTTGGCCTGGCCGGAGCAGAATCAGACTAAGGAAGACTGGGTTCGCTAATCCTGGTCACGATGAAAGTAGGAAGCCGATCAGTGACTTGTATGGCGGATACTGGAGCTGAACGCTCCATGGTAACCACGCCTCTGGCTCCCCTCACAGGCCGAACAGCAACTATTGTTGGGGCCACAGGGACTCGGCAGCCTGCTCATTTTGCAAGGCCCATTCGTGTCAGCTCGGGGGCCATCTGGTGACTCATGAATTTCTCTACTTACCTGAATGCCCCATTCCCTGGCTGGGTAGAGACTTACTGACAAACCTGGGGGGCACAAATCACCTTTGCCCCTGGAAAGCCTGTGAGCCTCACTCTGGGGAGCCAATCAGCTCTGATGAAGGCCGTGACTATGCCCAGGGAAGATGAATGGCGTCTCTGCTACTCATGGAGAGAAAAAATAAATCCCCCCACCTTGCTAACAGAATTCTCTGATGTCTGGGAGGAGAAGGAATCCCCAGGTTTGGCTACAAACCACGCCCCCATTGTCATGGACCTGAGGCCAGGAGCCACTCCTGTGAGAAACCATATCCAGTACCGACAGGAGGCATGCCTGGGGATTCGGGGCCACATCCAGTGCCTACAAGATGCCGAGATCCTAACGGGATGTCAGTGTCCCTGGGGCTCCCCACTCTTACCAGTCAAAAGGCCTGGAGGGAACGACTACCGCCCTGTCCAGGGCCTCTGTGACATCAGCAGTGCAGTGATCACCATCCACCCCGTGGTCCCAAATCCCTACACTCTCCTCTTACCCTCTCATGCAAGCTGGATCACCTGCTTCGATCACAAGGATACATTCTTCGGGCTCTGGTTCTCACCAGCCTGCCAGCCAGCCCTTCTTTGCCTTTGAAAGGGAAGACCCACACACTGGGAGGAAGACGCAGCTGACTTGGACCCGACTGCCACAAGGCTTCAGAAACTCACCTGCCCTGTTTGGTGAAGCCCTGGCTGGAGACCTTGCTGCCTTTCACAGAGAAACTTTCAACTGCATTCTACCTCAGAATGTGGATGCCCTGTGGCTAGCCAGTCCCGCCCAGGGGATCGCTGGAGAGCCACCAAACCCCTGTGACTTTTCTCTCCACCACAGGGTACAAGGTGTCATGGAAAAGGTCAGATCTGTATATAGGAAGTCAAGTACCTGGGGTTTGCCATCTGAAAAGGGCATCAGGCACTGGGACAGGAGAGGAAGCAAGCCATCTGCTCACTACCTCGGCAGAACACCAAGAAAGAAGTCCATGAGTTCCTCGGGCTGGATTCTGCTGGATCTGGATACTGGGTTTCTCTGAAATTGCCAAGCCTTTGTTGAAAGCCACAACAGAGTGGTAAGGACCCCCTGGAGTGGCAACCTTAACAGGAAAAGGCCTTCAAGGAGATAGAGAGACTCTAGACCACTGTTCCTGCATCAGGGCTGCCAAATGTGACACAGGACTTTAACCTCCTTGTACATGAGAAAAATCGCACGGCAGTGGGGCCTCACACAAACTGTTAGGCCACGGCAGTGCCCGCCCACTTACTTGTCAAAGCGACTGGATCCAGCTGCTGTGGGATGGCCGCCATGCCTCCGGGCATTAGCTGCCACTGTGATTTTGGCCAGAGAAGCAGATAAGCTAACTCTAGGACAAAATATAAAGGTAAAGGTTCCCCTGTTGTTACTGCCCTGATGAACAGCCAGGGCCATAAGTGGCTGACCAACTCCAGGATGATTCACTATAAAGGACAGCTCGGGGAAAACGAACAGGTGCAACTCGAGACTGTGCGGACGCTGAACTCTGCCACCATTCTACCTGTGTAAGTGGGAACCCCCGACCGTAACTAAAAGGAGGTCACGGATGAAGTTCACTCGAGCAGGCTGGACCTGATGGACATTCCCCTCCAGAACCCAGAACTGGAACTGCTCACTGATAAAAGCAGTTTCATCCAAGACAGGCAGCACAAAGCAGGCTCTGCCATAACAACAACTGAGAAAGTGAAGGTCTAGGCCTTGCCACAAGGGCTGAGCTACGGGCATTCGCCCAGGTGCTAAGGCACACCAAAGGGAGACGAGTCAACATCTATACTGATATAAGGTGAAGGTGAAGGTGAAGTCGCTCAGTCGTGTCCGACTCTTTTCGACCCCGTGGACTGTAACCTACTAGGCTTCTCCATCCATGGGATTCTCCAGGCAAGAATACTGGAGTGGATTGCCATTTCCTTCTCCAGGGGATCTTCCCGACCCAGGGATCGAACTCGGGTCTCCCGCATTGGAGGTGGATGCTTTAACCTCTGAGCCATGAAGCCATTTATAAAGAAAGGGGACTATCGACAGCTGGGGGAAAGGAGATTAAAAACAAAAAAGAAATCCTTTAGTTGCTAGACGCAATCTGGAAGCCTTTCCAAATAGCAGTCATCCATTGTAAAAGCCATCAGTGAGGAACTGATCCAATCAGCAAAGGAAATTGGTCTGCTGACCAGGCAGCCAGGGAGGCAGTGACCCAACCAATCCCCAGAGTCGGCCCTAAGGCAACCTTTAAGGTCTTCTTGGCACCAGAATTGCCTCCGTCCCCGAGATACACCAAGAAAGAAGACCAATGGGCTCTAAATGATGGACGAATAAAAGAAAAGGAGGGCTGGTGGAAGCTCCCAGACCAAAGACTTGTCCCCAGCAATCATGCAGTCCAGCTGGAAAAACAACATCATAAGACAACTCATTTAGGAAAAACTGTGCTGGAGAGCTTACTGAGCTGCTACTCCTTGGAAGAAAAGTTATGACCAACCTAGATAGCATATTCAAAAGCAGAGACATTACCTTGCCAACTAAGGTCTGTCTAGTCAAGGCTATGGTTTTTCCTGTGGTCATGTATGGGATGTGAGAGATGGACTGTGAAGAAGGCTGAGCGCCGAAGAATTGATGCTTTTGAACTGTGGTGTTGGAGAAGACTCTTGAGAGTCCCTTGGACTGCAAGGAGATCCAACCAGTCCATTCTGAAGGAGATCAACCCTGGGATTTCTTTGGAAGGAATGATGCTGAAGCTGAAACTCCAGTACTTTGGCCACCTCATGCGAAGAGTTGATTCATTGGAAAAGACTCTGATGCTGGGAGGGATTGGGGGCAGGAGGAGAAGGGGACGACCCAGGATGAGATGGCTGGATGGCATCACTGACTCGTTGGAAGTGAGTCTGAATGAACTCGGGGAGATGGTGATGGACAGGGAGGCCTGGCGTGCTGCGATTCATGGGGTCACAAAGAGTGGGACACGACTGAGCAACTGAACTGAACTGAACTGAACTGTTTCGTTTTTAAGCTCCCAACCCCGTGTGCCCAGATCAATACTGGAGGTGTGACCTGTACACAAAACAACTCCAGCCAAGGACCAAGACCCAACCCGGGGTGCAGACAGTTGAGACTCTGCCCTTTGAAGATCTAGAAGTGGACTTTACTGAGTCAAGAGGTATAGGGGCTATTAGTATTTACTTGTGGCAGTCTGCACCTACTAGGGATGGGCTGAAGCCTACCCCACACGCACTGGACAGACATGAGAAGTGTCCAAGGCCCTACTAAGAGACATAATCCTGAGATACAGGCTGCCTCGGTCCATAGGGTCTGACGATGGGCCAGCTTTTGTGTCTGATAACACAAACTTTATCCAGGACACTGGGGATCGAATGGCAGGGTCACACCACCTACAGGCCACAGAGCTCAGGGAAAGCTGAGCGCATGAATCGGAACCTCAAGACTACATTAGCTGAACACTGTCAGGAGACTGAGTTATTTTGGGTCGACATGTCGCTGCTAGCCTTAGTCTGAGTCAGATGTATCTTGTGGTCCTCAGGCAATTCTGTCCTTGAGATCTTATATGGGAAAATGCCCCCAGTGATAGGAAAACTCAAGGGAGACCCCCAACAACCAGCTGGACTGGAGATGTACTGATGTCTCCAGGCTCTGGGCAAAGTCTTCCACCATATAGCCCAAGAAAGCTTAGAAGGACCCCCATTCCTTCGGGCAATTGGATTCATCTCTATCAGCCCGAAGATGAGCTATGGGTTAAAGACTGGAAAAAGAACCACTTCCACAAGTTCGGACAGGCCCTCCCACTGTCGTCCTGGCAACCCTTACTGCTGTTAAAGTTACAGACTCCATCCCTCGGATTCACCACACCAGAGTCAAGAGGGCAGTGGCTTCCTGTGACGAGGACATCTGGAAAGCAGTTCGGGACTCTGAAAATCCCCTCAAGGTCTGGTTCCAAATACAGTGGCCCTCACCCACAAAGGGCGCAGAGCTCTGCTCTAGTCACTTCAGAAGCTGACTAGTCAGCGCACAGCAGAAGCTTGAGGGTTGCTCCAGCCACACTCCGACAGCTGACTGGTCATCCCCCGGTGGAAGCTTGAGGATCTGGCTATCAAAATATCAATGGATTTTCATCGTCAACCTTGGTCTTTATCCCTGATTGGAGTTATTGCTGTGCTCTTAGCTCCAGGACTAGCTTCAGTCGCACTCCAGAACCGGGATTTGGGTCAGAAGCTGCAGTTAGCTGTCTGTTATTTCGCTGTAGTGGGAAGCCTCAGAGATCAAGTCTCTTATGATCAATTTTCCCTACTAACTAAATCGCTCACAGTATAGCTGACCCCCTTCACGATAGGCTCAGTTGCTATAGCCATGACAACCCAAAGATGGGGAGAAAAGCTTTGGCTAGTGTTCAGTTATCTGTTATGTGCAGGCTGCTTTGCAACCTTTTGGTGTCCCTTGCTGTAACAGATGGTGCCATTCCTTACCCATCATGCACCGATCAACATTACAGTCCACCCTTGGAAAACTGCTTCCTTAATCATCAGCCTGAACAATGTATAGATAGCCTTCCTAACCATGTGACATATATCCAGAGGCCTGGGCACCAAAAATGTTCTCCGTTCATGCCCCCCGCTGCTGCTACCTTTCCCCCACCAGGTGGCCCAAGCCCCAGGGGTATCGTGATACCATGCCGTTGCCATCATGCCCCTGTGCCTCCATTTACCCCCAAACACCACACAGACGTAATAAAAGAGAACAGGTGTCTGTCTGCAAATAAATGGAAAAACCTACTGGACAGGAACAATAATGCAGACAGACAAAATCACGGACCAACTTTGCCCTGAAAACTCAGGCTTTCAGTATGACTCAGGTTACAGAGTAAACTCCCCTTTAGACCCTCGTCTGTACCACGTTTTCAGTGCAACCCATCGCCTTCTCAAAGACACCATCCTCCAGCTGGTCAGGGATTGCTGGCTTTGTTTATCCTAAGGAGCGCCACGGTACTTAGCTACACCAGTACCATTGAATAATGCAACAACCGTGGGACCTCCTATGTATTCACCCTTACAAGGCCCAGTCTTGAGGACAATTGAGTTAACTCAAAAGGCTCCAGAATGCTTTACAAAAAATGCAGGAACTGAACCTGTAGACAATTTAGCCAGGGACCAATGTAATCAACCTTTAAAAGGTGAGTGGCCCACTCATCCTCCCATAAACACAATATGGTGCTGCCCCCATCAAGGCCTTTTCTTTGTGGGACAGATGCTTACTTATGCCTACCAGTCAACTGGATGGGTATCTGCATCTTAGCTTTCCTCACTCCACCAATGAATATTGCCCCTAACAGCCAGACTCCCACCTTACCTCCGGCAGCAAAGACACGGTCGAAAAGAGCCATCCACTTTATACCTCTACTAGTTGGTCTGGAAATTACTCCTGGGATGGGTATGGGAATAGGAGGAATTGTTTCATCAACCACCTCCTACCATACACTATCCAAGGACTTCACAGACAACACTGAGAGAGCAGCCAAGTCTTTAGTGGCTTTACAGGACCAGACAGATTCCTTGGCTAAGGTGGCTTTACAGAATAGGAGAGGACTAGACTTACTGACAGCTGAAAAGGGAGGACTTTGCCTCTTCTTGAACAAAGACTGCCACTTTTATGTAAACCAATCGGGAATAGTCAGGGACACGGCCCAATATCTAAGGGAATGAATGATGAAAAAGAGAGAGGAACTAGCAAATTCCTGGGGTCATTGGAACCATATATGGAGCTGGACATCATGGCTTCTCCCTTAAACCAGTCCTCTTTTCACGTTCTTTGTGGCGCTCTTGTTTGGCCCTCGTACTTTCAGTGCTGTTACCCAGTTCATAACCTCTAGAATTGAGTCCGTAAAGTTACAAATGGTAATCGCTCAGTATACCCCCTAAACAAAGGGGAGCTTTGAATACCCTGCCAAAACACGAGATGATGCTTTCTACAATGAATGATAGAAGCGTCAAGAGGAGGGAGTGCAGAGGATAAGTTAAAGTTTTACATAACCTCCTGCCCCTTCTGCCTCTGTAACTCAGCTTGCTCCTTGCAAAGTCTGGATCACACAGGTCATGTAGTCTCAGAAAGTGGGGATTCACAATACTAGGAACTAGATCTTATCTCACTCACCCTTGTCCTGCTCTTTGCAATCTCCCAGCCCCTGCAAACCTGCAGAATCATTTCTGTCCGTGTTTAAAAACTCTGTAACCCCTTTGTTTGGGTATCACAGCTTAGAGCGCTAACTCCTCTAGGCCTGCCCGTGTAGTGAACCTGACTTCTCCAACTCTCTGAGTGTGGTGCTTGGTTTCTCAAGTACTGGTTTCTGCAACAAAGCTCAGAGAGGGAAACTCAGTAGCCTGAAGTCACAGAACTGAGCTGAGATTTGAGCCCAGCCTTGGGTTGTTGGACATCAGTGCCGCTCCACTTTGCCCTTTCCCCTCTGGGTCAATCTGGCTCTGAATCTTACTGAACCACAAGCTGAACCCTGGCAGGCCATGGTCCTAGCCTTGGGGCAGCTTCAACATGTATAGGTCTTGTGATCAAGGCGACCTCAGTATTCTCATCTGTAAAGTGGACCTGTAGTGACCAGGGCCAAGGAGGTGTGCTGACCTAGGGAGGGAGAAGCACACAGCCCAGGAGGGTCCAATCCTGTCCTGTCTCTGGGAGGCATTGCATTACCTCGGAGACAGCCCAGCGGAGCTGCTGGAGCTGCTGCAGGCCCCAGGCCGGGTCCAGGAACCGGTGGGGAGCCAACAGCACGTAGCGTGTGAACATGGACTCCCCGGCGTACAGCAGAGCGCTGGCTCTCCTCACCAGCCCCTTGAGACCACTTCGGGAGGCGTAGAATCCAGTCCAAGCATGAAATATTTCTAGAAGCAAAAGGTCAGTAGTGGGTGTGAGGTTCTGTCCACGGAGGCCCCTGAGACCCATCTGGGAAATGCTGAGGAAGATGAGTCAGAGACAGATGGTGATGTCCATCACCATCTCCTGGAGTTCACTCAGACTCACGTCCATCAAGTCCATGATGCCATCCAGCCATCTCATCCTCTGTCGTCCCCTTCTCCTCCTGCCCCCAATCCCTCCNTGTGACCACTCCCACCTGGCAGTGTCCACACCTATGTCAATTGTAACCCCGCCCACATCCTCTATCCCCTCCCACCTTAAGTGTGACCACGCCCACACGGCAGTGTCACATCCACCTCAGTTGGAACCCCACCCACATTCTTGTAGCCCCTGTCACCTAGTCCAGGAGCCAGCCCTTCCCCAGTCTGATGAGGTCCCAAGGGAAGTGTCCTGAGAGGTATGTAGCTTCCCTTTCTCACCACTCAGGCAGAAGACCAAGGCCAGAGAGGCACTGCAAATCCAGGTCTGGGGCAGTCAGGGTGGCACCCAGCCCAGAACCAGCCCTGCAGCTGGAGGCCCATCCTGCTGTCTCTTCGGAAGGAAAGGAAATGAGAAGGGAAGTGGTTGTATTTGAACTGCCATGTGGGAGTCCCTCCAGTCCTCTGAAAACCCACGTTATGGATGACAAAACCAAGCCTCAGACGTCACTTACCCAAAGCCACCCAGTCCGTGGGGGCAGGAGCTGTGATCTCAACCTAGGTGAGCATCTGAGTCACCGCCTGGGGCCAGCCCTGCTGAGACACTGTGCCTGCTGAATGGTGAGGGTGGGCAGGGGACAGGCCCTGGAGAGGCGCAGCTCAGGCACCCTGGTCCCCTGGAGGACGTTCAGCCAGTGGATGCTGCTGTGAGCCTGGGTCTCCTAACTGTCCATGGAGACAGACACCTCAACTCTCCCTTCTAAAATGACCTGTCCTGCTGAGTGATCCCACCGTGGACCTATGGCTGGGCAAACCTGGCTGGGAGGTAGGGCCTGATCAGGGTCCCTGGGCTGCCCTGGTTCATGGGGTCCCCCCACGCTGATACCCCTTAGCTCTTCTTTTTTTTTGGAAAAGGGGAGCAGGACAACAAGGATCCCTCAAGGATTCTGGCATTCTTTGCAGTAAGGGTATCAGATGTTCAATAATTTGGCCAACACCATCCCCCGAAGATGCCCTGAGCAAGGGCTGGACTGGGCTGTGGAGAGTGTTTCTGCCTCCCCAGCTGCCAGTGCGAGGCTGTGTGTGCATAATTCCTGTCTGGCTTGCAGATAGAGGAGCTGGACCTTCTAGGGGGTCCGCTTGGAGGCGGGTGGGGCTGGACCTGGAAGAGGCACTGATGCTGGGCTTCCTTCAGGGCAGTCAGGCCCCAGGCTAACTTCCTCAGCATGGAGTGCCCACAGCATGTCCAGGATGGTGCCTGGCCTCCCAGGATGGAGATGCTGCTGTCAGTCTTAACAGTTGCATCTGCTGAGCCCTGGCTCTGGCCCAGGCACTAGGCTAAGGGCTCTCCTCACCTCACTTCATTCTCACACTGGATGCGCTAACCAAGATGAACGTCCCCGCTTTCCTGACACAGAACGGTTCCACGGTGCACACAACCCACCACAAGGCTCAGTCCACGACCTTTCACCCTGAGCCTTGCCAGCCACAGCCAAACCCGTCCTGGTCTCCAGGACACAGGCTTGTGGGAGACAAGGTCCCCCAATAATGCCTCTGTGGCAATAGGTGAAAAGCAGGGCCCTGAGGGGAAGAGGAGACAGCCGATCGAGACTTAAGGTCAGGAAAGGCTTCCTGGAGGAGGTGACATGCATGCATGCATGCTCAGTCGTGTCCGACGCTGTGACCCCACGGACTGTAGCCCCCCAGGCTCCTCTGTCCATGCAATTTCCCAGGCAAGAATCCTGGAGTGGGTTGCCATTTCCCCCTCCGAGGGATCTTCCCTACCCAGGGGTCCAACCTGCATCTCCTGCGTCTCCTGCCTTGGCAGGTGGGTTCTTTACCACAAGCACCACGTGGGGATCAGAGGAGGCGACGCTACAGGACAATTGGGACTGTGCAGGAAGAGGAGGTGGGCACGGGGCGGTCTTCCGGCAGCACTGCAGTAAAAGGCAGATGGGACCTGCTGCATGTGGACAGCGTGAGAGGCTCCGGGAGCCAGGAAGTGGGCAGAGTGTGGAGGGCGTCAGGCTGGAGGCTCAGGGCCTGCACCTCCCCCAGAGCCCCTAGCAGGCTCCAAGCAGAGGCCTGAGCAGGCCCTGAGCTTAGGGGCCCCTTTCCTCCCTGGCTCCGAATCCCTCCCTGCTCCCCCACCAGAGGCTCCTACCTGAGGAATAAGGCAGGAAGTCTCGGTGGTCTCGGACCTTCCAGGAGAGCTGGTGAGCGTGCACAGCCTGGAAGTAGTTGCCCAGCGTGGCGTACTGCACCTAGATGCCATGCTGGTATGTAAACTGGTTGACCTCCTCCATTACACGGTCCATGTTGGTGAATTGCAGTGAGGCGTTGAAGAACTGCCTGTCACATCCCTGCAGGCCCGGGGACAGAAGCAACGCCATGCCCTTCTGGGTGAGAGCCCAGCCTGCACGGGGAAAGCCCCTCCTATCCCCATGACCACCCGCACTCCCCGTGGTGGGCACGGATCCCGGGCCCTGTGCTGGGTGTGTCTGCCTCTCTGCCATGCTGAGGGTGTTTCCCCAGCACTGGTTTGTCTTACAGCTGCAAGTTTGTACACTTTCACAACATTCCCCAATTCTGCACACTCTCCAGGGCCACCTTTGTCTGCCAAAATCTGATCTCTTTCTCTATGAGACTGGTTTTGTAAAATTCCACATAAGTGTGATTTAAGTTTTGGTTTTCTGTGTCTGACAGATTCCATTTCCTGACAATTTCTTAAATCCCAGCACTGGTATTAGTTATCAATAACCTTGATTATGATAAGATACTAAACAAGAATAAAAAGCAGAATGGCTTGCTTGAATTTACTGACCTTAATCCCACCCTCAGGAAGATGTCAAAGTAGAAAAACTGATAAATTCCTGGAAATATATAACCTGCCCAGTCTGAATTATGTGTAAATAGAAAGCCTGAACAAATAGATACTAGAACCAAACTGAGCCAGGATGCAAATACTTCTCAAGAAAGCAAAGATCAACATTCAGTGCTGATGTCTATCGAATGTTGAAGAAGAATTTATACAAATCCTTATTCAGTCAGTTCAATCACTCGGTTGTGTCCAAGTTTTTGAGACCCCATGGACTGCAGGGACTAGGCTTCCCTGCCCATCACCAGCTCCCAGAGCTTACTCAAACTCATGGCATTGAGTTGGTGATGCCATTCAACTGTCTCCTCCTCTGTCATCCCCTTCTCCTCCTGCCTTCAAATTTTCCCAGCATAAAGGTCTTTTTCAATGAGTCAGATCTTCGCATCAGGTGGCCAAAGTGTTGGAGCTTTAGCTTCAGGATCAGCCCTTCCAATGAATATTCAGGACTGATTTCCTTTACTATTGACTGATTTGATCTCCTTGCAGTCCAAGGGAATCTCAAAAGTTGTCTCCAACACCACAGTTCAAAAGCATCAATTCTTCGGTGCTCAGCCTTCTTTATGGTACAACTCTCATATTCATACATGGTTACTGGAAAAACCATAGCTTTGACTAGATGAACCTTTGTTGGCAAAGGAATGTCTCAGCTTTTTAATATGCTTTCTAAATTGGTGATAACTTTTCTTCCAAGAATCAAGCATCTTTTATTTTCATGGCTGCAGTCACCATCTGCAGTGATTTTGGAGCCCAATAAAATAAAGTCCTTCAGTGTTTCCATTGTTTCCCATCTCTTTGCCATGAAGTGGTGGGACCAGATGCCATGATCTTAGTGTTTTGAATGTTGAGTTTTAAGCCAGCTTTTTCACTCTCCTCTTTCAGTTTCATCAAGAAGCTCCTCAATTCCTCTTCGTTTCTTCTATAAGGGTAGTGCTATCTGCATATCTGAAGTTATTGATATTTCTCCAAGCAATCTTGATTCCAGCTTGTGCTTCATCCAGTCTGGCATTCTGCATGATGTACTCTTCACATAAGTTAAATGAACAGGGTGACAATATACAGTCTTGATTTACTCCTTTCCCAATTTGGAACCAGTCCATTGTTCCATGTCCGGTTCTAACTGTTGCTCTTGACCTGCATACAAATTTATCAGGAGGCAGGTAAGCTGGTCTGGTATTGCCATCAAGAATTCGGGAATACAAATCCTTGTTAGTCTCTTTTACAAACTGGAAGGGGACTGAAAGGTTTCAATATACTTTTACAATGCCAAGATCACCCTGACACCAAACCAGGCAAAGAAGCCTCAAGAAAAGAAAATTATAGCTGAATATATCCTAGGAACATAGATGCAAAAATCCTCAGCATATAATAACAAACAAAATCAACAGTATTGAAGACGATATTGCATCATCATAAAGCAGAATGCAAGGAATTTATTCCAGGAATGTAAGGATCGATCAACATCCTCAAATCAATCAGTGAGAAAATGTGAGATAAAAATTATATGATCATCTCAACAGATGCAGAAAAGGCATAAGACAAAATTCAAATTCCATTTGTGATAAAAACTGTCCTCAAAATGAGTGTGGATGAAAATTACCTCAGCATAGTAGAGGCCATATATGACAAGCTGACAGCTAACAGCAACTCAAGGAAGAAAAGGTAAAACTATTCCCAGAAGATCAGGAAAAAGACAAGAATGATCCCACTTACCACTTATTTAATGTGGTATTATAAATCAGAGCTGCAGCAATTAGTAATGAAAAAGCATGGAAATCAGAACAGAAGAAATAAAATTCTCACTAATGGCTACTGTAATGATGCCATAAAAATAGTGACTATAGAAAACCCTAAAGACATATCTTAAAATTTTTTAAATATAAATTTATTTATTTTAATTGGAGGCTAATTACTTTACAATATTGTATTGGTTTTGCCATACATTGACAAGAATCTGCCATGCGTGTACATGTGTTCTCCATCCTGAACCCCCCTCCCACCTCCCTCCCCATCCCATCCCTCTGGGTCATCCCAGTGCACCAACACTGAGCACCCTGTATCATGCATAGAACCTGGACTGGCAATTCATTTCACATATGATAATACACATGTTTCAATGCCATTCTCCCATATCATCTCACCCTCACCCTCTCCCACAGAGTCCAAAAGACTGTTCTATACATCTGTGTCTCTTTTGCTGTCTCGCATATAGGGTCATCATTACCATATTTCTAAATTCCATATATATGTATACTATATTGGTGTATACGTAGTATACCATATAGTATACTATATTGGTGGTTTTCTTTCTGGCTTACTTCATTCTGTATAATAGGCTCCAGTTTCATCCACCTCATTAGAACTGATTCAAATGCATTCTTCTTAATAGTGTTAGACCCTAAGGTCTCCGCCCAGGGCTTCGCCGTCGCAAAGATCACTGAGACGCAGATTCGATGCAAATAGCAAGAGGATTTATTAGGCCGACGCGCCGGGGTTCAATCTCCATTCGGGGAGACGAACCCCGAAGAGCTGTTATAGAGCAGTTTATAAGCACAAAAACCACAAACAGGTGCAGCTGGAGTGCAGCTTTTTGATTGGTGGTTGAATCTTAACCTTTTCAGTGATAGGTCTTAATTACTGGCCCGAGACGATTTACTAGCCTTCAATCATATTGTACAGTTATTTTTCAGAAAGATTATTTTCTTGAGTTGTTCGAGACAATCACCTTCCTGGAACAACTCTTGGGGGGTCTCACTCCTAGGATGTAGGCATGTTTTGTCCTGTACCTTAAATGAAAGGCCTGTCAGGATCAACAAAAGGCCCGAGGATGAATGCCTGTTTCTCTCTTAGGCCCCTGGTAATTTTTAACTTCTTGTTCTAATAAGTCCATGATCTCACTTTCTATGGCCGACTGACCACAGGACAAAGACAGGCCTTGATCAAAAACAAATTTTAGATTAGTTTCCACGTTCCCACAATAGCTGAGTAATATTCCATTGTATATATGTACCACAGCTTTCTTATCCATTCATCTGCTGATGGACATCTAGGTTGCTTCCATGTCCTGGCTGTTGTAAACAGTGCTGTGATGAACACTGGGGTACACGTGTCTCTTTCAATTCTGGTTTCCTCGGTGTGTATGCCCAGCAGGGGGATTGCTGGGTCATAAGGCAGTTCTATTTCCAGTTTTTTAAGGAATCTCCACACCGTTCTCTGCCAGGAGCCAGTGTGAGGAACTCCACCCATGGCAAAGGTCATGAGGAAGGAGGTTTGGCATACGCAAAGGCGTGACCAAGCCTCAGGAAACCCCCTGTTCCCGAGCAGCTACCCCCAAACCAGAGTCTGTTTTATGCTCTCTCCTACACTTCTGACTTTACGGGGGGCTCTCCCCCATAACCATTTCTCTCGGAGAAGGAGTTAACATGCAGCTTCAAGGCAATAAAAATTCCTGGGCGTGACAAAGAGTGTTTCAGCTTACGGACTCCTCTGAAGGTTATCTAGCCCACCTGTATAGGTTTGTCCGGCCACATGTGATTGTTTACAGCCTCCCAACCTGGGAGGCACGAGGTGTTTTAGACTTACTAAAGGCAAATTCCTTTGGGGAGTTGGAAATTATTAGTATAGTGGGTTGGTCAAGAATTATATTGGTGAAGGGTTTTTCATTTGTTGTGTCAATAATTGCTGCTAATTCCCTGTCCTGGGTATGACAAGGGTGTCTCAGGTCAAACCTCTCTGCTGACAGACTAGCTTGTGTGACAGGATTATCCATACTCCTGCCACTACGCACAGGATTGTTTACTACCTCTCAACCATAAACAGCACAGAGAGTTTTGGAGTATTTTAAAGTCTTAATTAGCATAGGACTTTTCTCATTGTTGAGTCAATGATTGCCGCCAGGCCTCCATATCCTTAGGCACCTGGGAATATATTAATCAATGTATTTGGAATATAGAAAAGGAAATATAGTAGTTTCTAAGGTCAGCAATACTACACTTTTTGAATTAATGAATTTTCTCTTTTGTAATAGATCACTGTACTTTGTTATGAATCA
>SJYQ01002538.1:87038-110211 GCA_006410935.1 Redunca redunca | reverse complement strand
ATGACCCAGCAATCCCACTGCTGGGCATACACACCGAGGAAACCAGAATTGAAAGAGACACGTGTACCCCAATGTTCATTGCAGCACTGTTTATAATAGCCAGGACATGGACGCAACCTAGATGTCCGTCCATTGGCAGACGAATGGATAAGAAAGCTGTGGTACATATATACAATGGAGTATTACTCAGCTATTAAGAAGAATGCATTTGAATCAGTTCTAACGAGGTGGATGAAACTGGAGCCTATTATACAGAGTGAAGTAAGCCAGAAAGAAAAACACCAATACAGTATACCAAAACATATATATGGAATTTATAAAGACAGTAACGATAACCTTGTATGCAAGACAGCAAAAGAGACACAGATGTATAGAACAGTCTTTTGGACTCTGTGGGAGAGGGTGAGGGTGGGATGATTTGGGAGAATGGCACTGAAACATGTATACTATCATATAAGAAATGAATCACCAGTCTAGGTTCATTGCAGGATATAGGATGCTTGGGGCTGGTGCACTGGGATGACCCAGAGAGATGGTACTGGGAGGGAGGTAGGAGGGGGGTTCAGGATTGGGAACATGTGTACACCTGTGGCGGATTCATGTTGATGTATGGCAAAACCAATACAGTATTGTAAAGTAAAATAAAAATTAATAAATAAAAGACCAAAATAATAAGTTTGGTCTTTTCAAAGACTTCCATTAAAAAAAAAAAAGATTAGTAGTAATAATGAAAACAATCCAGGTAAAAACATAGGCAGAAGTCCTGAATAGATATTCGTCCAAGGAGACATGAAGATGCCAACAGACACAGGACAAGATGCTGAACAAACGGAAACCACACAGAGGTACCACCTCACACCTATTAGAATGGCTATTGTCTAAGTGAAAAGAAACAACCAATGTACACCAGGACTAGGAGAAATTTAAACATTCATGCACTGTTGATTTAAAAGTAAATTGTTTCAGCAGTTATGGAAACCAGTGTGGAGGTTCCTCGAAAAAATGATAGAGCTACCACGTGATCCAGTCATCCCACTTCTTTGTATTTATTCAAAGAAAACAAAAACACTAACTTGAAAATACTTCTGCAATCCTATGCTCATTGCAGCTGTATTTACAATCGGCAAGAAATATGGAATCAACCTACATGTGCATCAATGGATGACGAGATCAAGAAAATGTCATATATGTACATAGTATTATTCACCATAAAAAGAGGACATCCTGCCCTTTGCAACAGCATGGATGAAACTTTAGGGCATTATACTCAGGAAACAAGTCAGACAAAGAAAGATGAAATACTATATGGTCTCAGGTATACGTGAATTAAAGGAAAACAGAAAATACATGGAAAATAACTTCATGTATGGAGAGAACATATGGGTAGATCCAAAGACAGGGGCTGCAGGGTAGGCTAATGCTTGACGGAAGTCAGAAGTGTGTTTCCATCTGAGAACCAAGCCCCGAGGACGTAACCTGCAGCACGCTGACTGTGCGTGCGCAGGTGGCTTTCTCGCTCGGGAGCTCTTCTGACGGCTCTGAGCACAAATTCCACTTTCTTAGCTGCCCTGCTAAGTATCTATGTGGCCTCAGGAAGATTCCCTAACCTCTCTGGTTCTCAGTCCCTTATGAGTAGACAGGACACCATAGGCCCTGCCCCTGTGCCCAGTGGGGCAGAGAAAATGGGGGAGACTCACACATCCCAAAAAACAGGGGGTGCTCCATACAGTTTAGCTGTGACAACAATGGTGACTGGGAGTTGGGCACTGTCCCCTGGGGGTGTCTTTCCCACTTGACCTCAAATCCAGCCTATGGAGCAGGTCCTGTCATCATCCCCATTTCACAGATGAGGAAAGTGAGGCTCAGAGTGTTCCCAGTCTCACAGCCCCTGAGCAGGAAGCCAGGATTCAGGCCGAAGCCTCTGCTCCCAGCATTGAGAAGGAGAAAGGAGGGGAGAGCTGGGGAGAGGCTGGAGCCTGCGTTGGGGAGGGGCTGCATAGGAGGCAGAGGTTGTTGGGGTGATCCAGGGTGGGGTGAGGAGCTGGTAGACTGGGTGAGGACTCGGGGTGCAGGGAAGGAGGACTGAGCCGGGGCTGGGATGGCCCACTGCCTGGATGGACATGGGCCTGATTAGAACAGGACATGCGGTCCTGGGGTGGCCCCAGCTGCTGGGGTCGGACATGTGAGAGCAGCCCTCGTGCAGAGCTGAGCGATCTGGGCCAGGGACCCCAACTTACCCAGGGCCAGAGGACGTGTGGTGTCCGGAACCAGGTGGCTCGAGCCAACACGTTGTTCACCAGGAGACTGGAAAATCTTGGGATGGTGTCCTCAGTGACGGGGATTTCCATGCTGGGGTACAGGCCATCCGTGGGTGGGCCTGGGAAGACTGGGTCACCATCCCAGTAAAATCCCTCACTGAGAGAGAGACGAATGTTAGGGACCAGCCCTGAGAAGGGAAGCAGCCCGAGGCCTAGGAGGCTGGGAGGACTCAGCAAGGCCAGAGCAACTGTGCCTGCAGACCCTGCTCTGGGCCCCTGTCTCCCATCAGAGGGCGGAGGGCAGGGGGCAAACGAGAGCTGTGTGGACAGCAGGCATCACCTTTCAGCCCTGCAGGCCCTTGGGCACATGACCCTACAAGGCCGTATTTTTTCAGCTGTTCCGTGGAGCCCACAACCTCTGGGCCCCACTCCCTCCACGTGGATCAGGAGCAATTCATGCGATCACTCATTCTTCAGGTCATCCTTGTGCCCTTCAATTCTGATTCCAAGAACCCTGAGCAGGGCTGCATCCAGAATGAGGCAAGTGATATACTTGCCTTCACACAAAATTCCACACTTGTAAAAATCTCAGTAACAATATAATGATATTTTCACACTTTCAAATAAAAAAATAATGCAAAAAACATCGTGATGAACAGAATCATAAAATTCTATATAAAGACAGAGCAGTATTACAAAATCCCCAGACCCAGGGAGACTGAGGACATGGAGGCCTTGGTGCTGCCTCCAGAGCCCAGTGCAGCTGACCTACAGCTGCTGCTGCGGGACCTTGGCTGGGTGTCCAGGCCTCAGTTGTTCTTTCTGTAAGATGGGTGCTCAGTGCGTGCCCTCAGGGCTGGCCATGAAGGGCGTGGCTGAGGTGGTCCAGGGAGTGTGCTGGGACAGGGATTGGCCAGAGGCAGGTGCTCACGAGCAGTAGCTGAACTGGTCCAGGATGTGTGTGAAGATTTCCTGCTGCGCCGACAGGGATCTGGACCCT
Source organism: Redunca redunca (assembly GCA_006410935.1). Taxonomy (NCBI): domain Eukaryota; kingdom Metazoa; phylum Chordata; class Mammalia; order Artiodactyla; family Bovidae; genus Redunca; species Redunca redunca. The sequence goes on along the minus strand of SJYQ01002538.1, from coordinate 106,953 downwards.
CGCCACACGAACTGCAGCTGCTGCAAACCCGGGGGGACGGAGTGAGTGCCCAGGGGCGACATGGCTTCCGGCTCCCCACCTCCAGGTCCCACCTGAGTCTTCTCGCCGCCCCCGCTGCTCTCAGGGGTTCAGGTCAAAATCCCCCTCTGCTGCCCCTTCCTCAAGGTTCCCCCTGACCTCCCAAAGCCACAGGAGGCAGAGGAATTGGCCCTCCAGATGGTGTCTGTCTGCACCTTCATCTGACCCTCCTCAGGGCAGGACTCTCGGCCAGGGCCTGCCAGCCAGGCTGTCTGTAACTCAGCTTGAATGTGCCCAGACATGGGGAGCTCGTTATGGACCATTATAGGTGCAGCTGTGTTTTTCTGTTCTGATGGTTAGAACGTGGATGGGTAGATGCGGCTCACCACTCACCCGGTTTTTCTGCATGGCCTCCTTCAGGTCGTAGTCGATCCTGGAGATGACATGGGCAATGAAGCCCGCCAGGGCAAAGAGGGTGGGGGTCGTGGAGGATGCACCAAATGGGTCCACCTGCCAGGAGAACTGCGGCCGGACCCCAAATGTTTCATAGAGAAACCCATGTCCTTCTGCAAAGAGACAGCCAGGAGGTTGGACTTGGGGTGGGCTCTGAGAACTCAGGGGCCAGTGGGAACGGCAGAGGGGGCTCAAGAAGCAGAGGAGGCCAAGGAGGGGCAGCTGCAGAAGAGGTGGAGACGAGGGGATGGGGGGTCTGAGATGGGGGCTCAGCAATCTGTCCCCATATCATCTGCCCAAGGCGGGCAGGTCTGAGGGCTGCCGATTCTCTGGCCCCTAATTCCACACTCAGAATCCTCGCTTCAGTCAGGGAACACTGACCCAGACCCAAGGGGTGACTTAGCTCTGGTCCCACAGGTCCTGGAAAGATCATCCACCTCTGCCTGATTCTTGTTTTCTCCACCTCTGTGGGAACTAGAAGTGGGCATGCAAACAGTTATAGCCGAAAAGATGTATGGGCTTAACTGGCTTGAGTTTCAGGGCAAGAATTCACACATTTTCTATTTTAAAAAGATTCAGCAAGAAATGTCCCCTTGTATCCCTTTCCTTTCCTGATGACTGGAGCTGTAGCAGCCATTCTGTGACCATGTGGGAGAGGATATGAGAGTATGAGAAACATCAGGGGGCTGCAGAATCAGTCCCTAAATCCTCTCCCTTCTTTGTAAGAAGCAGTAAATATCTTAATGACAGCTCAGTGTACCTCAGGTTTTCTCAACACTGTTAGAAAACCTTCCTGAGGTTCTGAACAGTGGCTGTGCCCAGAAGTGATGAGGGTAGCTCAGGGCCACTTTCTTGAGGATGCACTGCCTTCTTCCCTTCATTCCCCTCCCCTTCCCAACTGAGATGGTATTTCAGGGGGGTGAGGCACCTTCAGCCTCACAAGGAAGGCAGGGACACCCAATGGGGTGGCCGAGCAAAACACAGCCACTGCTGGAAGCCTCACGACTCCATGGAGCAGTGACCCCTGAAGGCCCAGAACAGCCTGCAGTGTGGCCTCCACGCCCCAGCCCCGTGCTGAGAGAAGTAACCTTCCCTCTTGCTCGAGTCCCTGTCACTCAGTCACCTTCATGCAGCTGAACTAGCATCCTAATGAACACAAAGACCAAGTCAGGATCCCTGCCCAGTGATGGAGGGTGGGGCCAGAGTGCAGGGGCCCAGGTGCCCGAGAGGCCAAGGGGACACTGGAATTGTGGTCTCCACCTCAGCTGGAGAGACCTGCTTCCTTCCTCCTCAGGAGAATGGTAAGCAGTTTTTAACTCTGCTGAGGAGGAGTCAGAGAGAAGCAGGGTGGTGGAACAGAGGGGCACCCAGGAGACAGGGGATTACTGGTATTGGGAGGGGGAGGGGGTGGGCACAGGCTGAAAGCTGGGGCAGGAATAACCAGGACAGCAGGGTCCCCGCAGGACTGTCCCAGGCGTGTCCTTCCCTCTTGGGGACATTTGCTTCTGTCACTGCAGTTGGGGGAGCCCCAGCCCCCATGTGACCTGAGCTGGGCTCCCTCCTAGAGGATGGGGTGGCTGGGGACACCCCCTTGTGTCCCGCCTCTCTTCCAGGCCTCTGCTGAGAATTCCAGCTGGGAAGTGTCACCTCAGGGAGGGGATGAGCTTGCATCCCCAGGGCCTGCTGCCCACTCTCAGCTCGTCCTGTCCTCTGAGCTGCTGGGAAAACTGCCACCCCCTCATAGAGATATTATATCTAAAACTAAGTCTGGGGAGTGTTTATCAAGACCTAGGAGAATGAAAACACAGTGACTCAAAACCTAAGGGATGCAGTAAAAGCAGTGCCAAGAGGGAGGTTTATACAAGCCCACCTCAAGAAACAAGAGAACCATCAAATAAACAATCTAACTTTGCACTAAAGCAACAGGAAAGAAGAACAAAACCCCCCAAAGTTAGTAGAAGGGAAGAAATCATAAACATCAGAACAGAAATAAATGAAAAAGAAATGAAACAGACAATAGCAAAGATCAGTACAACAAAAATTGATTCATGGAGAAGCTAAACAAAATTGATAAATCATTAGCCAGACTCATCAAAAAAAAAAAAAAAAGACTCAAATCAATAAAATTGAAAATGAAAAAGAAGTTATATCAGACAACACAGAAATACAAAAGATCATAAGAGACTACTATGAGGAAATATATGCCAATAAAATGGACAACATGGAAGAAATGTACACATTCTTAGAAAAATATTACTTTCCAAAACTGAACCAGAAAGAAATAGAAGACATGAACAGGCCAGACACAAGCACAGATTCCCAAAACTGTATTCACAAAATCTTCCAACGGAGACACACCCAGGGCAAAAGGACTTCACAGGCGAATTCTGTCAAAAGTTTTGAAAACAGCTGTTACCTATCCTGCTCAAACTCTTGCAGAAAATTGCACAGGAAAAAATCATCCCAGTTCATTCTACGTGGCCACCATCACTCAGAAAACAAAACCAGACAAAGATGCCACAAAAAAGAAAATTACATACCAATATCACTGGTGAAAACAGACGTAAAAGTACTCAACTAAATTCTAGCCAACTGAATCGAACAACACATTAAAAAGATCATACTTCAGGATAAAGTAGACTTTATCTCAGGGATGCAAGGATTCTCCAATATACAGAATATTACCATCACAGGAGAGACGAATCAGTCAATATGACACGCCATCTTAACAAAATGGAAGATAAAAGCCACATGGTCATCTCAGTAGATTAAGAGAAAGCTTTTGACAAAATTCTACACTTATTTATTATAACTCTTCAGACAGTAGACATAGAAGGAGCATCAGTTCAGTTCAGTCGCTCAGTCGTGTCCGACTCTTTGTGACCCCATGAATCGCAGCATGCCAGGCCTCCCTGTCCATCACCATCTCCTGGAGTTCACTCAGACACATCCATCGAGTCCATGATGCCATCCAGCCATCTCATCCTCTTTTGTCCCCTTCTCCTCCTGCCACCAATCCCTCCCAGCATCAGAGTCTTTTCCAATGAATCACCTCTTCGCATGAGGTGGCCAAAGTACTGGAGTTTCAGCTTTAGCATCCATCCATCCAAAGAAATCCCAGGGCTGATCTCCTTCAGAATGGACTGGTTGGATCTCCTTGCAGTCCAAGGGACTCTCAAGAGTCTTCTCCAACACCACAGTTCAAACGCATCAATTCTTCAGCGCTCAGCTTTCTTCATAGTCCAACTCTCACATCCATACATGACCACAGGAAAAACCATAGCCTTGACTAGACAGACCTTAGTCGGCAGAGTAATGTCTCTGCTTTTGAATATACTATCTAGGTTGGTCATAACTTTTCTTCCAAAGAGTAAGTGTCTTTAATTTCATGGCTGCAATCACCATCTGCAGTGATTTTAGAGCCCCCCAAAATAAAGTCTGACACTGTTTCCACTGTTTCCCCATCTATTTCCCATGAAATGATGGGACCAGGTGCCATGATCTTCATTTTCTGAATGTTGAGCTTTAGGCCAACTTTTTCACTCTCCTCTTTCACTTTCATCAAGAGGCTTTTTGGTTCCTCTTCACTTTCAGCCATAAGGGTGGTGTCATCTGCATATCTGAGGTTATTGATATTTCTCCCGGCAATCTTGATTCCAGCTTGTGTTTCTTCCAGTCCAGCATTTCTCATGATGTACTCTGCATATAAGTTAAATAAGCAGGGTGACAATATACAGCCTTGATGTACTCCTTTTCCTATTTGGAACCAGTCTGTTGTTCCATGTTCACTTCTAACTCTTGCTTCCTGACCTGCATGCAGGTTTCTCAAGAGGCAGGTCAGGTGGTCTGGTATTCCCATCTCTTAAGGAAAAAAGAATCCAGACACAAAACGAAGTAAAATTTTCACAGTTTGCTGATAACATGATAATATACAGAGAAAACTCTAAAGATGCCACCAGAAAATTACTAGAGGGAATCAATGAATATAGTAAAGTTATGGGATATAAAATTAATAAACTGAAATCCCTTGCACTCCTATACCCTAATAATGAAAGACACATGTACCCCTAATGTTGACTGTAGCACTATTTGCTAGGATATGGAAGCAGCCTAAATATCTGTCGACATGGATAAAGAAGTTGTGATACATATATGCAATGGAATATTACTCAGCCATAGAAAGGAGCACATTTGGAGGAAAGGAAACCCCAATGCCATCGTGATGTCCTACACACAGTCCCTCTTTAGTGGGGTGAGAGTGGGTAGAGCTCAGCACACACTGCAGTCAATCCTGGCTCATCCACTGACTCTGTGTCCTTCTTGTATCCTCTATTCTGCTTGCATTCTCTATTCTATACTCTATTCTGCAGAGGAGCCTGAGAGCCACGATGCCCCCGGCACACCCTGCCTTTAGTGGTGAGTGAGGTGATGTGTGTAGAGAACACTTGTTAAATGGAGAGGAATGTGCCCATTAGTCGCCAGTGTGAGCGGTGATGGAGGGGATGGTGGTGACAGTGGTGGTGCTGGTGGTCGCAGTGACACTGGTGTTGGAGGGGGTGCAGGTGTAGATGGTGATGGTGGTGGTGCGGTTGTTATGGTGACGGTGTTGGAGGTGCTGGTGTTAGAAGTGACGCAATGACGTGCTGAGCTGTTAGTGGTCATGCTGGTGCTGGTGGGTGAGGTAATGGCAGAGATGGCATCTGACCTTTACTGATCATTTACTAGGGACCCACACCCCGTACACTATGTGCTCTGTTGGAATTATCCCAATTTAATCTCGATAACCTGAAGCTGGGAGGGATTGGAGGCAGGAGGAGAAGGGGACGACAGAGGGTAAGATGGTTGGATGGCATCACCGACTCGATGGATGTGAGTTTGAGTGAACTCCGGGAGTTGGTGATGGACAGGGAGGCCTGGCGTGCTGCGGTTCATGGGGTCACAAAGAGTCGGACACAACTGAGCGACTGAACTGAACTGAACTGAATCTCGATGACACCCCTTTGAGGTAGATCTTCCATCACCATCAAGCACTTTCACAGAGGAGGGAACCGAGCCCTAATGAGGCTGCACCACGTGCCAGGGTCGCGGGGTTGGGAGTTAGCAGAGTCAGGAACCAGCCAGGCTGGCTCGTCTAGAATCCACACCCTCAGCCCCTGCACTCAGGCACACATGGGCACGGTGCCAGCAGTCACAGTGCTGACTGGTCAGTCTCCTGCTGAGAGGGGAAGATGGACCCCAGGACGAGGGCTCAGACACCCAGTTCCAGCCCCGCAGGAGGCCCCAGGGACCCTGTTCTGGGGAAGGGTAATGGAACCTGTGAGCTGGAGGATCTGGTCATCAAAGTGGGTCACGGCCTCGTCGTGCATGACCTGGCCTCCGAGGACAAACTCCAGGCGACCTTTGGCCACGAGCTGGTGGAACTTGGCATGGTGGGCAGAGAGAAAAGGCCAGGTTACACCTCCAAGGCTGAGCCAGTTGTGTTTTCTGGGCACATGCCCATAGCATCTCACGGTCCTTCCTTCAAACTCCACAGCCATTTATCCTGCAAAAGCAGAACGCTGTCTGTCCTGGTCAGCACTGCGTCCAGCTCCAGGAACAGCACCTGTCCCTGGCTGCTGCTTCGTCAGGCATATACACAGGTACATATGTTCACAGCTTTTGCTTTGAATGATGCCAAGATTGTGGAAAACTTGCAGGAACTGTTCCAAAAAACTCCCATAAATCCTTCTCCAGATTATCTCATTGCTAACATTTTTTACCTCTTTATGTTAACGCTCCCCCATGTCATGACACACAGTAAGTTTTTTCCAAACCATTTGAAAGTACAAGTTAGCAACTGTATGCCTTTATCTGAATAGTTCAGTCAATTTTGAAAGAAAAAGATCATTACAACTGCTCTAGAATGATCACAACGCAGGCTATTTCACATTAGTAACATGCGCATGCATTCATGCTCAGGTTCTCAGTAAAGTCCAACTCTTTGCGACCCTGTGGACTGTGCCCCACTGGGCTCCTCTGTCCATGGGATTCTCCACGCAAGAATACTGGAGTTTATCCTCTAATTTCCAACAATTCCTGAGCATTTCTGTCTCATAATTTTTATGGTTTCAGGCTAGTACGTTTGTAGAATGCTCTTCAAATTGCATTTGCCACATGCCTGCCTAGCAAATATTTTAGAATACAGGAATGAAGGAAATTTCCTGGGACTTCAGTGTGTAGGATGCACTTTCAGTGCTGAGGATGTGACTCTGATCCCTTCTTGGGCTTCCCTGGTGTCTCAGATGGTGGGGAATCTGCCTACAATGCAGGAGACTCAGGTTTGATCCCAGTGTTGGGAAGATCCCCTGGAGAAGGGAATGGCTATCCACTCCAGTATTCTTATCTGGAGAATTCCATGCACATAGACTGGCAGGATACAGTCCATGGGATTGCAAGGAGATGGACATGACTGAGTTACTTTCCTTTTTACTTTAACTAGGGAGCTAACAATGCACAGACCTCATGGTACAAAAATAAAATATATCCATGAAAGAAGGGAAGAGTGGAAGCCTAAATACAGTCAGAGACCGTGACACTGAGGACACCGTGCTCCTGGTGGACTGTGGCGTGGATCTGATCTGAAAGGGCTGCCTTGGCAGACCGTTCATTTGAGAAATGTGGAATGACACCTGCTGTGTACTGTTTCAAATGTGCACCTGCTTCATGTTGGGCCCCATCCAGGACCTGGATTCAGCCCACACAACTCACGGAAAATTGCTAGTTTCCAGGGACTTCCCTGGTGGCTCAGACGGTAAAGTGTCTGTCTACAATGCAGGAGACCCGGGTTCAACCCCTGGGTTGGGAAGATCCCCTGGAGAAGGAAATGGCAACCCACTCCAGCACTATTGCCTGGAAAATCCTATGGACAGAGGAGCCTGGTAGGCTACAGTCCATGGGGTCGCAAAGAGTCGGACACGACTGAGCGACTTCACTTTCACTTTGAGGGACACATTGAATTTCGTGTCTAGGTCTTAGCCAGCACACCTAGCTGTGAGAGGAGGATTAAGGGGCTTGTGTCTGGGCGTGTCCGTGTAAAGAAGGAAGAACTGCCCAGGGGACACCAGAGAGCCATGCTTTGATTCACAATACTGACCCAGAACCCACCTGTCAGGTATAAGCTGTGTGACCTTGAGCCAGTTGCCTGCCCTCTCTGAACCTGGACTAGCTCTGTGCAGTAGGATAAGGGTCCTCACCGTGCAGGCTGTGCGGAGGAGTCAGTAGAGTAACCTGTACAGACCTGAGCCACACCTGGCCCTCGGCAGAGCCCGTCAGATGGGAGGCCGTCCTCTCGGCTCCACAGGCTGCAGGGTCACGTCCCCTCTGGGGACCTGGTGGACACCCGGCTTCAGCGTCTGAGCTCTCTGCCTTGAGCAGGTGGCTGAGCCTCTGACTTTCACCATCAGCGACTGCTCTGAGGGCAGGTGATGCCTGGAGGGGACCACGCCCCAGGCACCCTAGGTGCTTACATCCTGGGCACATTCTTCTGGGCACAGCGTCTCTGAGGAGGGAGGACACTCCTGCTTCCAGATGTGGGACATGCAGCTGCAGAGCCAGCCCACCTGTGACCACATGGGCATCAGGGAGGACCTGGCCCCAGGCTGCCCCTCCAAGGACCAGGGCCTCTGACCCCCTGTGACATGGAGTTAATCAGCCCCGGAGGCTAATCCACAGGGACTCCCGCACCCCTGGCTGCTCCTGGGCTCTGGGGCCCATGGGGGCCACGCAGATCCACAGATGAAGTCAGAAGGTGTGGACACAGGGTCACCCCAGAGCGTGCAGTGTCAGAGGTGACCCCATTCACACCAGCTGAGCGCCTGGCTGGGCTGCCAGAGCTGCAATTTTTCAGGAGAAACCGGAAAGGCAGGATCAAACACAAACCTGTCCCCTGGGTCTGGGGCAGACCACAAACCTGTACTAAATGGAGCCTGGGTATAGCCCCGCCAGGTAGGGGCCCCTGGTTTATGCAGCCCTACCTGGCCTCATGGAGCACAACCCAGGAGCTTCCTGAAGGGTCATCCCCGGGGCTCCCAGGGCATCCGCTCTCAGCTGCCTGGTGAGGACGCCCTGAGGGCAGCATTACCTGGCCTTTCTGCTCGTCTGAGGCGACACCATCCCACCACAGCCGGGAATACTCCTGCTCCATGGCAATGAACTTGCGCTTCTTCTCAAGGGTCAGCGCCTCCACCACGGAGTTGTAGACGTTGGTGACATAAGCCTGCATGCTCTCCTGGGGCGGGGAGGGGGAGAGACCATCACTCCAGACCCGCGGGGGAGACCAGAGGGCGTGGACCAGGGACCGAGGAGGAACGTCCAGGGAGACATGGTGTCCGGGGGCCACTGGCGCTCCCCCCAAGCCTGTCCAGGCCCTGCAACCGGCTCCCCCTGCTCCTCAAACAAGGGGGCCTGGTGTCCACTCTGTGATGGACACATGGTGAGCCCTGCACTGAGACAAGGACCTGGGTGGACCCCTTTAGATGGGAGCCTGCCCCTGAGGAGAGTCATGAGGAGACAGACACTCTACGTGACAGAGGGTCGTGCCAGTCCAGCCAAGGCCCCGGGCCAGCCCAGAGGGGCGTGCTGACCACTCCTGCCTTGGAGGACAGGCCAGTCGACAACAGAGCCCCGGGAGTGAGGTCCAGGAACCCTGATGGGCCTTCTTGGGATGAAATGATGGGGAAGCGTGTGTCAAGGGCTGAGGCTGAGAGGAGCTGACAGCTCGAGCATCTCTCTGGATCGATCTCCGACTGCACCCGGGGCTGGGAGTCCCCAGGATGGAGCTCTGTTTGCTCCCATCTGGTCAGGCTGGCTCAGCATGGTTCCCAGAGATGCTGATAAAGGAATGCAAGGAGCCTTGGGAGGGGCTGAGCGGGCAAGGCGGCGATGTGTGCTGACTTGGGCAGCACCCCACCCCAGGCCTCATTGTCCCTTCTCTAAGCTAGGGGTGACAAGCATGCTTCCCCACACGTCAGCAGTTCCACACACAGGGGGGTGACCACCCACAGAGGCTGCCCAGTGACCCAGGACCAGACTCAACCCTCAGCCTCAGGGGCCTCTTGCTGCCCGACTCCCTTTAAAATGAGCGACTCACTTATTAACGTCTCACGGAAAGTATTGTATCCATGACCACAGAGTGGTCCTATTCACTTATTTCCTTCCTCCTTCCAGAAAAGAGCTGTGCAGGCCTGGGTAATCGTTTCAGTTACCTGCCCCAGAAACTTATGGAAATCAGTCCTGACCTCTTTTCCTCTGCCCTGGTTCATTCATTCACTCAAGGAATATTTGAGGAACACCTTCCACCCATTGCAGCAGGGGACACATTCTCACCCCTGCCCACAGCCAGCCCATGTCAGTTGTTCATCGTGTCTGACTCTTTGTGGCCCCATCGACTGTATCCCGCCAGGCTCCTCTGTCCATGGAATTCTCCAGAGAGAATACTGGTGTGGGTTACCATTGCATTCTCCAGGGGAACTTCCTGACCCAGGGATCAAAGCTGGATCTCCGTCACTGTAGGCAGATTCTCTACCATCTGAGCCACCAGGGAAGCCCTCAGCCAGTCCATAGCCCAGTAGCGATGGACCCCAGGCTGAGACTCCTGATGGCAGAGACCCAGGACACAAACCCACTCTGGAGTCCAGATGGAAAGAGACCTGCAGCTTCAAGAGGTGTGCAGGAGTCACTCAGGCCACCTACCTGTATGGTGTGTAGCCAGCCCACGTCCATGTGGCTGTGGGGAACCACGAATACCCTCAGTCGGGCTCAGAAAGAGCCCCCAGGGGCCACACCAGGCCCAGCTGCAGGAGCAGAGGCAGCCAGCCCCGCGGCTCCATCTCCTCGGCCGGCTCAGGGGCTGGAGGACGTCTGCCTGCCTGCAGGGCCCGGCCTCTGCCAGCTGACTGGGCCTCAGCCTCTGGTGGGTGCGGTGGGAAGGAAAGCAGGAGTGACGCCACACGGATGCTGTCACTGAGCAGTGCAGGCAGGGGCACTCGCTCGCTGCCTGGCAGCGCCCTGCTCCCATCTGCGGTTTCCTGACCATCCGCCTTTAGACAAACCCCAAACACCGCCTCCCCTGGGGGGACTGCCAGCTTCCCTCTGGCCGGGCCTGGTTCTCCTCACCCCAGTCCTCATGCCTTTCCCTTAGGCCACTCCTGGTATTTCCCATTAGGCATCTTACCCGTCCCTGCCCCAACCCACTGGACTGACTCCTTGACACTGCCCTGCAAAACGTAACACTCAGTGTGGGGCCTGCCACCACTAGGACGCCCACCGTGATACACTCTCCTTCACATGAAACCCGAGACTGAGCCTTGCAATAGGAATTGTAGTTGCTCTTTTAAGGAGGAAAGTTGGCTTTCACAAATAGGACCTCACAACCTGAGTTTGCATAGCTAGTGTAGGAGCAGAAGGCCTGAAAATTTCAGAATTTGGTCTAGATCAGGGATAGTGACTGTGGCAATATGCCTAGGCTGTCTGCATCTCAGCAGTCCATCTGTAAAGTGGGACACCCGTAGATGTGCTGGGAACCTGAGAGGGAATGCACAGGAGATGACAGCTGGCTATCTTTGGGACAGGATCTGTTATGCCCAGTAGCCTAGCAGAAGAGACTACTTGAGGGTCTAGGACCCATGACCTTGGTTCCTGGCAGCAAATTTTGTTACGCAAAAGAGCCAGTGCACATGTGTTCAGGTCCAATGAGATGCACCATAAACTCCACATTGAACCCAAGCGCCGTGAGAAGAATGCAGGGTGCTGGCAGTCCCCGCTTGTCCCCAGTGTCACACATGGGCGTGCGGCCTGTGACCGCTTCCTGATCTGGGCCATAGCAGCTCATGAGAGTGTGAAGCATGACTTGTGCTGGGTGTTCCAGAGAAAGAACGGCCCGACCCTCCTCTGTGCTGCGTGGAGTTCGCAAGATGGACCCACCAGCACCACTTCCGTGTGCTCTTTGTGACATAGCACTGTCTGTCCTCTAGGGCGTGTGACCAGCCTGGGGGCTCAGGATGCCCTGATGGGCAGACTGCCTGGGCTGCACCCAGTGCCAAGTGCCTCCCCCCAGCAGCAGGGCTCCGGCATCCTCCAGCCTCCAGCCTTCCGTGGCTCCCGTGTCTGCCCTCTGGGAGCCTGACCCGAAGCCTGCACCTAGCCCCTCCAGCACATGTCTCCCCCTGCCTTTCTGGCCTCACCGCCCGCCCACTCTTCTGCTCAGTCCATCCTGAAGCTGCTGGAAGCTCCACTGCCCCCCATCCTCATGACCCTTTTCCTCTGCTGAGTCCTGGCCTCTGTGCTCCTGGCCTGGAAGGAGCCCCATCCTCCCAGCACCACAGTGCAGGGTCGGGCCTCCCTACAGGCTGAGCCCTGTCCCGGGTCAGGCCCTCTGAGGCGCCGCTCCCTCTGCTGGGAAGCACCTCCCCCACTTGCTGTCTGGCCGGTGCTATTCCCCCTTTATGTCGCCTCATCTCTGACAGATTTTCTCTGGGCCTCGCATCCAGCCTCCATAGCATTTACTGATGAATATTTCTCCGTATTAACCTGTGTGTTTGGTCCACATGGGTCCATTATGTCCTTTGCTGGATCAGCTCCAGGAACAAAGCATATCGGGCAGACACGGGAGCCAGGGAAGGCTGGAAGCTGGAGGATGCCGGGGTCCCGCTGCTGCTGGGTGGATCTTGGCACTGGTGCAGCCCAGGCAGTCTGCCCATCGGGGCATCCTGAGCCCTCAGGCTAGTCACTTGCCCTAGAGGACAGACAGCGCTATGTCCCTCTTGATCTTTTGAGGGAGAGAACTCAGGGCTGTAACTGTCATGGACATGGCTGTCCCCCTTCTACCGTGGATGGTGTGGGTGATACCCACAGCACAGCACATAAAGCTCAGCTCAGCAGCTCCTCCCAACTCCACCTCCACCTGCTGTGTGAGCGAGTCCCTCACTCCTGGAGCAGGGCAGGGCACACCTCCTGACAGCCTGACTCAGAGCCCCGGGCTCCTGACCTGTACAGGGGGCACTCGTAGGTCTGTCCATAGGGTGGTTTGGATACTAAGCTGTTGGAGATGTACGTGCCCCACCCAATGCCTGACCACAGAGGTAACTCTCCTCATACACAGCAGGTCCACCCCACTCCAGGCTGCAAGGCTGCCTGCACCCCATTCGCAAGTTCTCATCAGTTAACAGCCACTGAACCCTGACTCTGTGCCAGGCTCTGTGCTGGAGGTGAGGGACAGGAGTTGTGCTGCCCCCAGGATGTCCTTGTGGGGAGACAGGACTTGGCCATGGTGGCTCTGCCCACAGGAGAATCTGCTCTGGTGGTTTGGACGTGCTTGGAATACCCTGGAGGGCTTCCTGGAGGAAGGGTGGAGGGCACAGGGTGCTGGGGAGATGGCTGGTCCTGGGCCAGGGTGTGGGAGGAGAGCCAGGGCGAGGCTGGGTCTTGCAGGCTCTTTCTGTCCCTGTGCTCCTCCTTCCTCTCTTTTCATAGCTGAAGCTGGCCAACTGCTTTGCCCATCTCCTCTCTACTTCTTTACTGAGGCTGGAGGAGGGGCAGGAGAGGTGTTCAAGTCCATCCACCCCAGCACTTTAGGTACATTTGTGTCTTCAATGATAGACTTTTGCTGTCACATTAAATGAGGTAGCTGGGAACAGGCAGGGTTCAGTCCACCACGTGGCCTTCAGGATCACTCTGAGGTACCTCTATTTTCCCTCCTCTTAATTGCCTTCCTAATCCTTGCTGCACTTTATAGATTATGCCAAAATTATGGTGGGGAGAACTGTAACCCCATCCCCAGCAGGCATTATGTTTGTGTGGGAACAGTCAGTTTGAGTTCTGGTTTGGCCAGCTACTGTTTTTCTCTCTCCTCACCTCAGTGCCTTCTCCATGAGATGGGAATCATAAATAGGCAGGTGATACAGTAACTGAGTGTTGGAGAAGTGGCCACAGTGACTACTTGGCAGAGCACTGTCATCTAGGACCCAAGGCTCCACCCTCCCCATCACCCTGTGACCAAACCCTGGAGTTGTCCTCTGACAGGTGCCCCGTGCTCCCTATGCCCTGCTTGAGCAGAGTCACAGGCAGGGGGTGGAGATCAAGGGAGGGGGGCATGGCATGTGGGTGGGGGAGGAGATGCAGGAGTAGGTTGGGAAGAACTTTCTCCACCCTTCAAAGTTTCTTTCAGCTGGTCTAACAGTCAAATAGACATGAGACAGATTAAGAGGAGGAAAACAATTTCAGATATCAGGAACCCTGCATACTTCAGAAGTTCAATGACAGTAGGTAAAATAAAGTATACATGTCCTTCTGAGCCAGGGGACTGGAAAGAGACCTGGGGCTTCGAAGGGAGATATTCAAGACAATTGGAAGAAGAATAAGTGTTTGTTAGTGAGATGTGTGACGTGCCATACAGATAGGTCACTCAGATAAAATTTATCTCTGGCAGTGATTCTCATTCTGAGAAACACCCCCCCCCCCACCGCATCCCACAATTTCAGTTCTTCTAGGTAGTTAAGTGAGGGTGTAAGTGTCTCTTGCCTACAGGGTCTTGATAGCTTTTAGCTCAAAATAATCCACATGCAAAGTGGCACATCTTGTGGAGGCTTGTTCTGATCACCTTCAGTCCAGCCTTTGAAAATTCTCCAAGAAATTCACAGTGCAGAAGTTGAGTTGGTAGATGCTTCATCTTACTGAACCAGTCTCTTAGTCCCCAGAATAGTTCAGTTCAGTCAAATTGCTGTGTCTCATTTCAAGAGGTGGTGATGAAGGCAGGTGCCCAAAGTTAGAACTGCGGTACAAGTAATCAGGTACTTAATAAGAGGCATTTCTGTGGGAGAGCTTCCCTGATGGCTCAATGGGCAAGTAATCGATCTGCATTTCTGGAGACACAGGAGATGTGGGGTTGACCCCTGGGTATGGAAGATCCCCTAGAGGAGGAAACGGCAACCCAATCCAGTATTTTTGCTTGAAAAATGCCATGGATAGAGGAGCTTGACAGGCTACAGTCCATGGGGTAGCAAAGAGTCATACACGACTGAGCAACTAAACATTTCTGTGGAAACAAAAGGGAAACGATACTGACTGGAACTAATTATAATCCTGGTTTCTGAGTTCTGAAGAAAACCAGCCAAGATTTCTAGATGTCCAGCTCAAAGGACATTCAGATGGAGTGAAGATCGACTCTTTGCGACCCCATGGGCTGTAGCCTCCAACTCTTTGCGACCCCATGGGCTGTAGCCTACCAGGCTCCTCTGTCCATGGGATTTCCCAGGCAATAGTCCTGGAGTGGATTGCCATTTCCTTCTCCAGGGGATCTTCCCAACCCAGGGATCGAACTCGGGTCTCCTGCATTGTAGACAGACGCATTACCGTCTGAGCCCCCAGGGAAGTCCGACATATTGATAGGCTTTGTTAATTTGTAATTGGAATGTCTCCGGTCATCTTCCTGAGCAGCCACACAGCAGCAGGCACAAAGATTGTCCACACATGAACCACCATGCTGATGTCTAGGCAGTTTACATCAATTTGTCCAACATTACCTTGAACAGCTTTTAAAAAGGCCAGTTTTAGTTCTCAGTGATTCTACATCAGAAAAGTGGGAGAAAAAATTTAAAATGTTAGTTTGGAGCGTTTGTGCACAGTCACTCAGTCATGTCTGACACTTTGTGACCTTATGAAAACTAAGATCATGGCATCCGGTCCTATCACTTCATGGCAAATAGATGGGGAAACAGGGGAAACAGTGGGTGAATTTATTTTGGGGGGGCTCCAAAATCACTGCAGGTGGTGATTGCAGCCATGAAATTAAAAGACGCTTATTCCTTGGAAGGAAAGTTATGACCAACCTAGACAGCATATTCAAAAGCAGAGACATTACTTTGCCAACAAAGTTCTGTCTAGTCAAGACTATGGTTTTTCCAGTGCTCATGTATGGATGTGAGAGTTTGACTATAAAGAAAGCTGAGCGCTGAAGAATTGATGCTTTTGAACTGTGGTGTTGGAGAAGACTCTTGAGAATCCTTTGGACTGCAAAGAGATCCAACCAGTCCATCCTAAAGGAAATCAGTCCTGGGTGTTCATTGGAAGGACTGATGTCGAAGCGGAAACTCCAATACTTTGGCCACCTGATGTGAAGAGTTGACTCATTTGAAAAGACTCCAGTGTTGGGAAAGATCGAGGGCAGGAGGAGAAGGGGATGACAGAGGATGAAATGGTTGGATGGTATCATTGACTCAGTGGACATAGGTTTGGGTGGACTCCGGGAGTTGGTGATGGACAGGGAGGCCTGGTGTGCTGCGGTTCATGGGGTCGAAAAGAGTCGGACACGACTGAGCGACTGAACTGAACTGAACTGTAACATGCCAGGCTCCTCTGTCCATGGAATTCTCCAAGCAAGAGTACTGGAGTGGGTTGCAACTTACTACTCCAGAGGATCTTCCTGAAGCAGGGATCAAACTTCCATTTCTTGTATCTCCTGTATTGACAAGAGGATTCTTTACCACTAGAGCCACCTGGGAAGTCCTAATTCTTAACGATTCCACGTCAGAAAGGTGGGAGAAGAATTCAAAAGTTTAGTTTGAAGAGTTGTCTCCAAATAGGAGGAAACTAGAATTCATGATCCAGTCGAGGTTAGTGGTGGAAAACAAAATGTTAAAAGATTGTGCACAGCATTTAAATGTAATAGCCACAAAGGTTTATTACTAAACTGTAATTTTTCTCTCTAGAAGCAGCCCCTTTTAACCAAAGATAGCCAAATTAAGACTAATTTGCTGGCAAGTTAAGTCTAAATTGAGCAAATTTGTCCTCTTTATTTACATAATTGCAGCAAGAAAGGGCTTCATAAGTGGCTCAGTGGTAAAAGAATCTGCCTGCAATGCCACAGCCTCAGGAGATGCGGGTTTGATCCATGGGTTGGGAAGATCTGCTGGAGGAGAGCATGGCAACCCACTCCAGTATTCTTGCCTGGAGCATAGACAGAGGAGCCTGGTGGGCTACAGTCCATGGCGTCGCAAAGAGTTGGATACAACTGAAGTGACTTACACATAACAGGAATAATGAAAGATCATCTGTATGTATGTGGGTGCTCAGTTCAGTTCAGTCGCTCAGTCGTGTCCGACTCTTTGTGACCCCATGAATTGCTGCATGCCAGGCCTCCCCGTCCATCACCAACTCCCGGAGTTCACTCAAACTCATGTCCATCGAGTCAGTGATGCCATCCAGCCATCTCATCCTCTGTTGTCTTCTTCTCCTGCCCCCAATCCCTCCCAGCATCAGAGTCTTTTCCAATGAGTCAACTCTTCACATGAGGTGGCCAAAGTACTGGAGTTTCAGCTTTAGCATCATTCCTTCCAAAGAACACCCAGGACTGATCTCCTTTAGAATGGACTGGTTGGATCTCCTTGCAGTCCAAGGGACTCTCAAGAGTCTTCTCCAACACCACAGTTCAAAAGCATCAATTCTTCGGCGCTCAGCTTTCTTCACAGTCCAACTTTCACATCCATACATGACCACTGGAAAAACCATAGCCTTGACTAATGACGGACCTTTGTTGGCAAAGTAATGTCTCTGCTTTTCAATATGCTGTCTGGGTTGGTCATAACTTTTCTTCCAAGGAGTAAGCGTCTTTTAATTTCATGGTTGAAATTACCATCTGCAGTAATTTTAAGAGAGAGAAATAAAGAGAAGTCGCTCAGTCGTGTCCGACTCTTTGCGACCCCGTGGACTGTAGCCTACCAGGCTCCTCCCTCCATGGGATTCTCCAGGCAAGAGTACTGGAGTGGGTTGCCATTTCCTTCTCCAGGGGATCTTCCCAACCCAGGGATCGAACCCTGGTCTCTTGCATTCCAGGCAGACACTTTAACCTCTAAGCCACCAGGGAAGTCCTGCAGTGATTTTGGAGCCCCCCAAATAACGTCTAACACTGTTTCCCCACGTATGTCCAATTCTTTGTGACCCCATGGACTATAGCCTACAAGAGTCCTTGTTCCATGGATTTTTACAGGCCAGAATACTGGAGTGGGTTGCCATTTATTCCTCCAGGGGATTTTTCCGATTCAGGGATTAGACCCGAATCTAATATGTCTCCTGTATCGGCCGGCAGATTCTTTACCAGTGAGCCATCTGGAAATATCATATAGGGTCTTTTAAATCTGCTTTGCTGAAACTTTTTCATAAGGAGTCTCAGATTGAACTTTTAAAGGCCTCTTGCTGCCAGGAAGCCAAGCCAAAGGATTACCATCAGACTCATCTTCAATGCCTAAAGATATGAGCAAATTGCTCTCTTTTTGAGGTCTCCTAAATATCCTGAGGTTCCTGCAGCCACCAAGAAGTGACCTTCCCTGTTCATCTGCTAAAGCCACTGAGAAACTTATAGGCAAAGGACTAGTTTATTTTTTTCAAGGACATTTGTAGTTCCATAACATCAGTCAGTTCCTTAAAGTTTGTCTATTCATATCTGAATTTATGAACATTTTCAAATTGGGTATTCCAACCAAAGTGTTGGCACTACAAAAATGTTTTCAATTATGTTCTGTTACAAACAAAATAGAATCTTATAGAAATTATGCAAATACTTATATTGCCACAAAAATAAGAATACTCACTAAGAGTTTTTAAATTTTGGAAGGATCAGGTAGGAAGAATAAGACGAATGTTTCAGTTCTTCCTACAAAGTTAGAAGGTACCAAATTACTTTAAGTCATATTTAGCTTAAGAGGAAAAGTTTCCTTATATCTAGAAAAAATATTAGAGAACCAGCATAAAGAATCATAAAAATGATAGTCATCCTCATTGAATCATTTAATCTCCTGTAATTGATTCTTGCTGGTATTTTTTCTAAAATTTTATTGGAGTATAGTTGATTTACAAAGTTGTGTTAGTTTCTGCAATACAGCAAATGAATCAGTTATATATATATATATATATTTGTATTTGCTTATATATATGTATACACACACATATATCCAGTATTTTTAGATTCTCTTCAAATATAAGTCGTTACAGAATATTGAGCAGAACTCTCTATGCTATACAGTAAGTCATCTATGTTATATAGAGTAGTGTGTATGTGTCAATTCCAATCTCCCAATTCACCCCTCTCTCCTCTTTCCCCCTTGGCCATCATCAGTTTATTTTCTACATCTGTGATTGTATTTCTGCTTTGTAAACAGATTCGTTTGTGCCATTTTTAGATTACGCATATGTGATACCATATGATATTGCCTTTCTCTGTCTGACATACTTCACTCAGTATGACAATCTCTAGGTCCATCCATGTTGCTGCAAATGGTTGTTTTCTCTTTTTATGACCAAGCGATATTCCATTGTATATAGGTACCACATCTTTATTTATTCCTCTGTTGATATATATATAATAGGTTGGTTCCATGTCCTGGTTATTGTAAATAATTCTGAAATGAAC
The DNA here is from genome assembly GCA_006410935.1 of Redunca redunca. NCBI lineage: Eukaryota > Metazoa > Chordata > Mammalia > Artiodactyla > Bovidae > Redunca > Redunca redunca. The sequence goes on along the minus strand of SJYQ01002538.1, from coordinate 88,046 downwards.
ATTATGGTGTATAATTCTTTTTAAATTATACATTTTTCTGGTGTGGCTAGGCTGGTAAAGAATCTGCCTGTCATGTAGGAAACCTGGGTTTGATCTCTGGGTTGGGAAGATCCCCTGGAGAAGGGAAAGGCTACCCACTCCAGGATTCTGACCTGGAGAATTCCATGGACTGTATAGTCCATGGGGTTGCAAAGAGCTGGACACAACTGAGTGACTTTCACTTTCACTGGATATATGACCAGGAGTGGATCACATGGGAGCTCTATTTCTAAATTTTTATTTATTTATTTATTTATTTTATTTTATTTTTTTTAATTTTTATTTTAACTTTAGTTTACTTTACATTACTGTATTGGTTTTGCCAAACATTGACATGAATTCACCACGAGTGTACAAGCGTTCCCAAACATGAATCCCCTCCCACCTCCCACCCCATGCCCTCCCTCTGGATCCTCTCCTTGCACCAGTCCCAAGCATCCTGCATTCTGCATCTGATATCATCTGGCGATTCGTTTCTTACTTGATAGTATACATGTTGCAATGCCATTCTCTCATCTCATCCCATCCTCTCCCTCTCTCTCTCCCCCAGAGTCCAAAAGTTCTCTCTATAGATCTGAGTCTCTTTTGTTGTCTCGCATACAGGGTCATCATCCCCATCTTTCTAAATTCCATATATATGCGTTAGTATACTGTATTGGTGTTTTTCTTTCTGGCTTACTTCACTCTGTATAATCGGCTCCAGTTCCATCCATCTCCTTAGAACTGATTCAAATGTATTTTTTTTAATGGCTGAGTAATACTCCATTGTGTATATGTACCACAGCTTTCTTATCCATTCATCTGCTGATGGACATCTAGGTTGTTTCCATGTTCTGGCTATTATAAACAGTGCTGCGATGAACATTGGGGTACATGTGTCTCTTTCTATTCTGGTTTCCTCGGTGTGTATGCCCAGCAGTGGGATTGCTGGGTCATAAGGCAATTCTATTTGCAATTTTTTAAGGAATC
>SJYQ01002538.1:38177-85639 GCA_006410935.1 Redunca redunca | reverse complement strand
TTCTCCTGCTCCTTTACCTGCTGTGTGTTCCTCTGTCTCTTCATCTTGGTTATATTGCTGTGTTTGGGGTGGCCTTTCTATATTCTGGGAATTTGTGGAGTTCTCTTTATTATGGAGCTCCTTCACTGTGAGTAGGGTTGTATCAGTGGCTTGTCAAGATTTCCTGGTTAGGGAGGCTTGTGTTGGGGTTCTGGTGAGTGGAGCTGGGTTTCTTCTCTCTGGAGTGCACTGGAGAGACCAGTAATGGGCTATGAGATGTCAATGGTTTTGGAGTAGTTTTGAGCTGCCTGTTTATAGAAGCTCAGAGGTGTGTTCCTGTGTTGCTGGACAGTTTGCGTGGTATGTCTTGCTCTGAAGCTTGTTTGCCCTTGGGCAGGGCTTGGTTTTAGAGTAGGTATGGAGGCGTTTGAAGAGTTCCTGTTGGTTAATGTTCCCTGGATTCAGGAGTTCTCTGATGTTCTCAGGCTTTGGGCTTAAGCCTCCTGCTTCTGGTTTTCAGTTTTATTTTTACTGTAGCCTCTAGACTTCTCCGTCTATACAGCACTGTTTTTGAAGGCAATGATCTGCTTTTCTGGGTGCTTGATGTCCTCTGCCAGCATTCAGAAGTTGTTTTGTGGAGTTTGTCGGCATTGAAATGTTTTTTTGAGGAATTTGTGAGGGAGAAAGTAATCTCCTGGTCCTATTCCTCCGCCATCTTCTCCCCCCTCTCTAAATTTTTAAAGAACCTCCTTATTGTTCTTAGTGGCTGTACCAATTTACATGTCCACCAAGAGTGTAGGAGGGTACCATTTTCTCCACATCCTCTTCAGAATTTATTGTTTGTAGATTTTTTGATGATGACCATTCTTACCACTATGAGGTGATATCTCAGTTTTAACTTCAGTTCAGTTCAGTTCAGTCGCTCAGTCATGTCTGACTCTTTGTGACCCCATGAACCACAGCATGCCAGGCCTCCCTGTTCATCACCAACTCCCGGAGTCCACCCAAACCATGTCCATTGAGTTGGTGATGCTATCCAACCATCTCATCCTCTGTTGTACCATTCTCCTCCTGCCTTCAACCTTTCCCAACATCAGGGACTTTTCAAATGAGTCAGCTCTTCACATCAGGTGGCCAAAGTATTGGAGTTTTAGCTTCAACATCAGTCCTTCCAATGAACACCCAGGACTGATTTCCTTTAGGATGGACTGGTTGGATCTCCTTGCAGTCCAAAGGACTCTCAAGAGTCTTCTCTAACACCACAGTTCAAAAGCATCAATTCTTCTGCACCCAGCTTTCTTTATAGTCAAACTCTCACATCCATACATGACTACTGGAAAAACCATAGCTTTGACTAAATGGACCTTTGTTGGCAAAGTAATGTCTCTGCTTTTGAATATATTGTCTAGGTTGGTCATAACTTTCCTTCTAAGGAGCAAGCGTCTTTTAATTTCATGCAATCACCACTTGCAGTGATTTTGGAGCCCCCCTGCCAAAATAAAGTCTGACACTGTTTCCCCTGTTTCCCCATCTGTTTGCCATGATGTGATGGGAGGAGATGCCATGATCTTAGTTTTCTGAATGTTGAGCTTTAAGCCAACTTGTTCACTCTCCACTTTCACTTTCATCAAGAGGCTCTTTAGTTCTTCACTTTCTGCCATAAGGGTGGTGTCATCTGCATATATGAGGTTATTGATATTTCTCTGGGCAATCTTGATTCCAGCTTGTGCTTCCCCTCATGATGTACTCTGTGTAAGTTAAATAAGCAGGGTGACAATATACAGCTTTGACGTACTCCTTTTCCTATTTGGAACCAGTCTGTTGTTCCATGTCCAGTTCTAACTGTTGCTTCCTGACCTGCATACAAGCTTCTCAAGAGACAGGTCAGGTGGTCTGGAGTTCCCATCTCTTTCAGAATTTTCCACAGTTTATTGTGATCCACACAGTCAAAGGCTTTGGCATAGTCAATAAAGCAGAAATAGATGTTTTTCTGGAACTCTCTTGCTTTTCCCATGATCCAGCAGATGTTGGCAATTTGCTCTCTGATTCCTCTGTCTTTTCCAAAACCAGCTTGAACATCAGGAAGTTCACGGTTCACATATTGCTGAAGCCTGGCTTGGAGAAGTTTGAGCATTACTTTACTAGTGTGTGAGATGAGTGCAATTGTGCGGTAGTTTGAACATTCTTTGTCGTTGCCTTTTTTTTGGGATTGGAATGAAAACTGACCTTTTCCAGTCTGGTGGCCACTGCTGAGTATTCCAAATTTGCTGGCATATTGAGTGAAGCACTTTCACAGCATCATTTTTCAGGATTTGAAATAGCTTAACTGGAATTCCATCACCTCCACTAGTTTGGTACTTCCTAAGGCCCACTTGGCTTCACATTCCAGGATGTCTGGCTCTATGTGAGTGATCACACCATCGTGATTATCTGGGTCGTGAAGATCTTTTTTGTATAGTTCTTCTGTGTATTCTTGCCACCTCTCCTTAATATTTTCTGCTTCTGTTAGGTCCATACCATTTCTGTCCTTTATTGATCACACCTTTGCATGAAATATTCTCTTGGTATCTCTCATTTTTTGAAGAGATCTCTAGTCTTTCCTATTCTATTGTTTTCCTCTGTTTGTTTGCGTTGATCACTGAGTAAGGCTTTCTTATCTCTCCTTGCTATTCTTTAGAACTCTGCATTCAAATGGGTATATCTTTTCTTTTCTCCTTTGCTTTTAGGTCTTTTCTTTTCACAGCTATTTGCAAAGTGAAGTCACTCAGTCGTGTCCGACTCTTTGCGACCCTGTGGACTGTAGCCTACCAAGCTCCTCTCTCCATGGGATTCTCCAGGCAAGAATACTGGAGTGGGTTGCCATTTCTTTCTCCAGGGGATCTTCCTGACCCAGGGATCAAACCTAGGTTTCCTGAATTGGAGGCAGATGCTTTAACCTCTGAGCCACCAAACAGCCATTTGATTTTCATTTCTCTAATGTTTAGTGATTTTGAACATCTTTTTCCTGTGGTTTTAAACCATCTGTCTGTTGTCTTTGGAGAAATGTCTATTTAGGTCTTCCACCCAGTTTTTGATCGTGGCTTTTTTTTTTTAATTGATACTGAGATGCATGAGGTATTTGTGTATTTTGGAGATTAAACCCTCGTTTGTTGCATACGTTGCAAATATTTTCTCCCATTCTGAGGGTTGTCTTTTCATTTTGCTTATGGTTTCCTTTGCTGTGCAAAATCTTTTAAGTTTGATTAAGCCCTGTTTGTTTATTTTTGTTTTTATTTTTATTATTCTAGGTGGACCAAAAAAGATCTTGCTGTGATTTATGTCAGAGAGATTTATGTCAGAGAGTGTTTTGCTTATGTTTTTCTCTAAGAGTTTTATAATATTTGGCTATACATCTAGGTCTTTAATTCATTTTGAGTTTATTTTTGTGTAGGGTGTTAAGGTATGTTCTCATTTCTTCGATTTACATATAGCTGTTCAGTTTTCCCAGCACCACGTACTAAAGAGACTGTTTTTTCTCTGTTGAATATTCTTGTTTTGTTTGTCATAGATTAAGTGATATGGGTGCAAGGGTTTATCTCTGGACTGTCTACCCCCTTCCATTGATCTATATTTCTTTTTTTGCATTCATACCATATTTCCTTGATTACTGTAGCTTTGAAGTATGGTCTGAAGTTGGAGAGCCTGATTTCTCCACCTCCATTTTTCTTTCTCAAAGTTGCTCATGCTATTTGATATCTTTTTTTTGTTTCCATACAAATTGTAAAGTGTTTTATTCTAATTCTGTGAAAAATGCTATTGGTTTTGATAGGGGATACATTGAATCTGTAGATTACTTTGGGTGTATAGTCTTTTTGAAAATATTGATTCTTCCAATCTCAGAACATGAGATATCTTCCCTTCTGTTTGTGCCATCTTTGATTTTTTTCGTCAATTATTCCTGGGATAAATGACCTTTGTGCATGGTATATGATCATTTTAATGTGTTGTTGGATTCAGTTTGTTAGTATTTTGTTGAGGATATTTGTATCTATTTTCATCAGTGATATTAGCCTATATATATTTGTGTGTGTGTGTGGTCTTTTTGTCTGGTTTTTGTATCAGGGTGATTGTGGCCTCACACAACGAGGAGAGTGTTCCTTTTGCAAGTTTTTGGAATAGTTTGAGAAGGATAGATGCTAACTCTTCTTTAATTGTTTGATAGAATCCACTTATGAAAAAAAAAAAAAAAGAATCCACTTATGAAGCCATCTAGTCCTGGACTTTTGTTTGTTGTGTGAAATGAAATATTTCCTGCCATGTCAGTGGGCAAGAAACGTCACAGCCATCGGCAATTTTGGGCCTCCAAATGTGAATGAGGGCTCCCCAAGTGGAAAACAATGCCTGCGATCCAACAGACGCTGCCATCCCCACCCCCATGGTGGTTTCTGAGGAATTCAGGGGAATATAAACAGCAGCCATTCACCACATATGCCACTCCTTTCAGTGAACAAGGTATTAAGGGTGGAACAATCAAGAAACAATCAAGGATTTGGCCCTGGAGGTGCATATGAAAGGAATGAATTCAGTGAGTCTGGAGGCTTGCAGGTTCCCACACATAGAAGTGAAGTGAAGTGAAGTCGCTCAGTCATGTCTGACTCTGCGACCCCAGTGGACTGTAGCCCACCAGGCTTCTCAATCCATGGAATTTTCTAGGCATGAGTACTGGAGTGGGTTGCCAGATAAGTTTCTTAGCTTGGTGTCTGGTTTTCCTTCCTCAACAATAATCTCTGATGCTCATACTGCCTTCCCCCTTTGTTGCAAACTTGTATATAGCCTGAATCCCTCTCCTGACTCCTTGTAACAGTTTTCTCAGGGCTACTAAGATGCTGCCTCCCTGGATCAGAGTCCTTAACATTCCCACCAAATAAAATAACTCTCTATTTTCAGGTTGTGACTAGTTTTTTAGTCAACAGTTGGGAATTTTTTTAGTCAGTTTTAATTTCAGTACTTGTGATTGGTCTGTTCATATTTTCATGTTTTTCTGGCTTGCTCTTGGAAAGTTGTACTTTTCTCAGCATTTATCTATCTCTTCTATGTTGCCCATTTTACTTCCATATAGCTGCCCATAGTAGTTTCATTGTCCTTGGGGTTCCTGAGGTATCAGTTGCAACCCCCCCTTTTTTTTTTACAAATTTTAAAAATTAATTTATTCAACATTATTGAAAAGACACCAAATTTTTGTTATCTCTCACTCAGGATTATTTTTCTATAGAAATCCAAAAGTTTGGGGTTTTGTTTTGTCTCATTTTTCTTGTTTGTTTTCAGGAATGCTATCAGTATCTCCTCATGGAGGCCATACTTAAATAAACCCAGGCATATATTCAAATGTATTTTCAAAATAGTGTTCCTATCTTTTACCTAATAGTAAAATGACTCTCTGCCATGTTCATCTGATCATTTGTTTGTTTGTTTGTTTTTTAATTTTTATTTGTACTTTCTTTTACTTTACAATACTGTATTGGTTTTGCCATACATTTTACATGAATCCACCACAAGTGTACATGCGTTCCCAAAATGAATCCCCCTTCCCCTCCCTCCCCGTAACATCTCTCTAGGTCATCCCCATGCACCGGCCCCAAGCATCCTGTATCCTGCATCGGACATAGACTGGCGATTCATTTCTTACATGATAGTATACATGTTTCAATGCCATTCTCCCAAATCTTCCCACCCTNGTGCTGGGAAAACTGGTCAACCACTTGTAAAAGAATGAAACTAGATCACTTTCTAACACCACACACAAAAATAAACTCAAAATGGATTAAAGACTTAAACGTAAGACCAGAAACTATAAAACTCCTAGAGGAGAACATAGGCAAAACACTCTCCGACATAAATCACAGCAGGATCCTCTATGATCCACCCCCCAGAATTCTGGAAATAAAAGCAAAAATAAACAAATGGGGTCTAATTAAAATTAAAAGCTTCTGCACAACAAAGGAAACTATAAGCAAGGTGAAAAGACAGCCTTCGGAATGGGAGAAAATAATAGCAAATGAAGAAACTGACAAACAACTAATCTCAAAAATATACAAGCAACTCCTGCAGCTCAATTCTAGAAAAATAAACGACCCAATCAAAAAATGGGCCAAAGAACTAAATAGACATCTCTCCAAAGAAGACATACGGATGGCTAACAAACACATGAAAAGATGCTCAACATCACTCATTATTAGAGAAATGCAAATTAAAACCACAATGAGGCACCATTTCACATCAGTCAGAATGGCTGCGATCCAGAAGTCTGCAAGCAATAAATGCTGGAGAGGGTGTGGAGAAAAGGGAACCCTCTTACACTGTTGGTGGGAATGCAAACTAGTGCAGCCACTATGGAGAACAGTGTGGAGATTCCTTAAAAAATTGCAAACTTCCCCTTTTTCATTTCTAATTTTGTTGATTTGGATACTCTCCTTTTTCTTGCAAATGGGTCTGGCTGTAGGTTTATCAATTTGGTTTATCTTCTCAAAGAACCAGTTTTTAGTTTCATTGATCTTTGCTATTGTTTTCTTCATTTCTATTTCATTCATTCTTGCTCTGTTCTTTATGATTTCTTTCTCTCTACTAACTTCAGTTTTGTTTGTTCTTCTTTCTCTAGTAGCTCTAAGTGTAAGGTTAGGTTGTTTATTTGCATTTTTTGTTGTTGTTTGTTTCCTGAGGTAAGGTTGTGTTACTATAAACTTTCCTCTCAGAATTACTTTTGCTGTGTCCCATAGGTTTTGAATAATTTTGTTTTCGCTGTTATTTGTCTCTAGGTACTTTTTAAAAATTTCTCTGATTTCTTCATTGATCCTTTGGTTGTCTAGTAACATATCATTTAGCCTCCAAACGTTCATGTGTTTTTACAGTTTTTCCCTCCCTATAATAGATTTATCACAGTGACGTGGTTCAGAAAAGAGGCTTGATATGATTTCAATATTCTTAAACTTGCCGAGTCATAACTCGTGGCCCAAGGTGTGATCTAGCCTGGAGAATGTTCCATGTACACTTCAGAAGAAAGTAAATTTCTGCTGCCTTTGGATGGACTATCCTGTAGATATAAAATCAATCTGATCTAATAAGTCATTTAAGGCTTATGTTTCCTTATTAATTTTTGCTCTGGATGATCTATCCATTAGTGTGAGTAGGGTGTTATAATATCCCAGTTATACTGTGTTACTGTTGATTTCCCCTTTGATAGCAGTTAGTATTTGCCTTATTTATTGAGGTGCCTCTATGTTGGGTCCATATATATTTACAACTGCTATATTTTCTTCCTGGATTGATACTTTGATCCTTGTGTAGTATCCTTTCCTGTCTCTTGTAATCATCTTTATTTTAAAGTCTATTTTTTTTCTGATATGAATATTACTATTCCAACTTTCTTTGATTTCCTTTTGCATGGACTCTCATCTGCAATCTCACTTTTCCTCTGAGTCCCCTCCCAGGCGTTGGTCTTGACCACATCACCTTTTATCCCTTTCCTATTCAATTATATGTGTATCTTATGTGTGTATATTTCTTATAGGCTTGATTATATAGGAATTCTTCTGTCAGTTTCCAGTTAAGTTTTTAGTGAGAACTGTTCCATATGTGCATATGTTTTTGGTATGTTCAGGGGAGCAGGTGAGTATCATATGCTTTAACTCCACCATCTTGATCTTCTCCCTTACCACCAATAGGAAAGTGACAAAAATATAATCTAAGGAAGTTTTAGCATGACTTATTTGACAATCTCCCCTGTATAACTTAACATGTGAAATAAGGCTAATTCATGTATTATCTTTCTTTACATAAAGAGCAAAAATCTTCTGAGATGTTTTGGGGACCTCTGAAAAGTCCCCAAATAAACTTGAGGTCAAAAGGATTTCATACATAATTTGATTTGGGATAGCTTGTCAAAAAAAATCAAAAGATTTGGATATTTGATTAACTAGGATGACATATCATTATGAAACAACTCTTAACCACCTATTTGACCAAAGTGACAATAAAAAAATTTCAAAGGAAAATACAAAAGGTTACATAGTTGTGAGCAAAACTTAGCTCTCTTAATATTAGGAAGACTTAGCTTTCTGAAACTGTCAAAGACCTGATAAAGGCAAAATTATTTTGATGAAACACAACATCTTTGCTCTCTAAGTGGATTACTTAAAAAGGGGGAAAAAATCTTTCAGGATCTTTTCAGGAGCAGTCCAACAGTCCATAAAACTTTTGTCCTTTTAATAGATGAAAGTAAAAAAGAAATAAAGTTTCATATTTACCTAAGTATACTATTAATATTAAAGCTTAATTTCATAAGCTTTATAGTAAATTCACTTAATTTTAGCCAGCTTGACCACTCATAGTGAGTTTCTTACCCCCTGTTCTGCATGTTGTGACCTCTCCTTCTCTGTTTCATCCTGAGACAAATACTTGCAGGGGGAGGAGGGGTTTTTGTTTGTTTTTATTTTTAGCAAAAGCACATCCCCATATCTCATAACTTTTCTAAGCCAAGGACACATCCTTCTTTCCTTGCAGAGTTGTTTCTCCTGTTATTTCCCATAGTCCTAAGTAAATACATTAGTTAGAATTCTGAACTCTTAGAAACAATAATTTCTAATAAAAACTAAGAAATAGTCATATGAACTGTCTGTCATACCAGAATTAATTAGACTAACAAATTTACAAATACATTTTATAATATCTAGAAACATGTGCCCTTCAACTACATCATTCTCAGTCTCCATTTTTTTTTCTTCTGGATATATAGTTCTATTTTAATTTATGAGAGGTGGCCTAAAACAATTTCTACCAGGTTCTGAATATCTGCTGTGATCATGAGTTTAGTCAGATCAGTTGCCTCTCATTGTATTTTCTGCTTTTAAAATATATTTAGTCACTAATCTGAGGAAGTTGTCCATTTACAGAAACTTGAGGATCCTGGTTTTAAGAAATTCTTTAACTACAGTCTATAGTTTGGCCTTTGACCAAGGAGTTAAAGATGCCTGAAAAGGATCATCTGTAGCCTCTGGTGGTCTTATCTTAAAAGTTAACTGTAAAGAAAAAAAATGTTGACTGCCATTTCAGTACTACAAGGATCAAGCTATCCACCATTGGTGCACCTGAGGAAAACTCAGGATGGAAAAAGGGGAAGCCTTCTGTGCCCTGGATCTTCTATAATTGGTGACAATACTAAGTATTACTTGGCGGTGGATAAACTAACTTTAAGGAGTAGCTTTTCCTTGGATTTAACTTCAAGAAAAGACCCCTGGGTTACCCTAGAATTTACAGGGATTAAAATGTAATTAAAATGTAAATTAAAACTTACAAGGATTAAAGTTACAGGGATTTTTGCTCAGTTGAGAGACACTGGGGTAGTTTGGATTTAGTGATTACAGATGATGTCTTTCCTATATTCAGCTACTTTAATAGAATTTGTTGGAAAAAATTATAGATACCAAATGAGAGCTCCCAGCTACAAAGAAATGAAACAAATCTTCCAAATGGTGACAGCTTTCTCAGGCAGCCAAGAAACTTGTGGGAGTGTTGGAGGCAAGTCCCATAGAGAAACTGATTTATTAATTTAAAATTTGCTTGTGCAGATAAAAGCTTACAGTGAATGGCACCACCAGATTTGTGGTCTCTGAAGGAGAAGATTTAACTCTGGAACCAAAGATAGTCTCAGTCACTCAGAGCTTTGTGTGCAAAGTTTTACTTAAAGTGACAGGACAGAGAAAGCTTCTGACATAGACACCATAAGGGGCTAGAAAGAGTACCCGCCTCACTAGTTTAAGCAGGACCTTATATACTTCTCAACTTGCTGCTGAGAATTGATAAAAAGAATACCTCAAGGCTGTAAGAGCTCCACCAGAGCCTTTCCCAAGGCATACATCCGGAGATAACTTTGGCACAAGATTAGCCAGGGAGAATGGGTTCTGGGCAATGTCTCTGGGCAAGATATACTGTTGCTGTGTAATCAGGGGTACAAGTCTTGAGAAACAGGTTCCCAGGCAAAATTTGTTACAATTATAATCATTAACATAGAGCCTAAGAAAAGCATTTCCATGAGTAAGACCTTGTGCTCTGTGGTCGTTAGTTCCGGACCTAAAGAAAGGCCAGTTCTCAGGCAAGATACATGATTGAACAAGGATTAAGGAACACACGAGAGAGAATGTTCATTTCCACCTTAAAGGGACTGCTTGCCTAAGATTTAACACATTCACAGGGACCCGCAGAAAAAGTTGGACACCCAATGCTCAACATTCACAGTGGTTTTAGACTGCAGGAGGGAGAAACAGAAATGTAAAAGAGTTGAAGAACTCTAGGGTGACACCAAGAGCAGTTATGCTCACAAATAACACCTTGGCCTATCACTCAGCTATCAGTATGATTCTATCCTGACTAGCCAACTTTGAAATGGGAAACCGGCCTTTCAAATTAAAAGGAAGAGGGATGACAGGTTGCCAGCCTTCAGCTTACACCCCAACCCAGGGTTTATACAGGTACAGGACTTAGACTTGCAAGTACTCACTTAATTGAGAACTCACCCAAGATGGAGCTCTGTTGATACTCCAAAACACATTTTGAAATTTGTGTATGCAGTTAGAGAAAGTTGTCTTGATAAAATATCTTCTCAGAATTGTGACCTTAAAGGAACAAAAGCCCTTCTGGGAGGAACTTGAATTTATCTCCCTATGCCTTTGAGATGTATATGTTCTACTTGAACTGCTAGGCGTCCTGTTTCTATTTTGAGAACTTGGTCTCTGCAATCCAGAATGTACACATAATATGGGGTACAGCTTCCAGCCAGTCCGACAAACTGGGTTTCCAAGTAGTCTCTTGGCTGTGTCAGCTCTCAGGGAAATTTGTCATACAGGGTCCCATTCTATAAAGGACGGTGTCATCTCAACCTTCATTGCATCTGCTAAGCAATGAAGGCCTTTACTTTCTTAGGCTGTTTTCTAGAGCTTGTGAAGGCAATATACTTTGCATTCCCTGGTAGGGACAACTCTTGTCTCTTATTGGTTTGAATTGCTATTGAGATAGTATTTGTCAATGGCAGATGATGGAACCTTAGATGGAATAAATTTCTACACTGGTACATTTTTAGAACGCTCATATTGTAAACAGGCCAGAAAGGCAGGGAGGATGAGTCCTAGAGGGTCTGAGGTGCAGGCTGAGGGTCAGTTCCCAGAGGGCAGACACAAGAGCTGTGGAAGGTTAGAAGCTAGAGGATGCTGGGTCCCTGCTGCTGTGGGGAGGCACTTGGCACTAGGTGCAGCTCCAGGCAGTCTGCTCATCAAGACAAGTTTGAACTCCCCATGACATTTCACTTAGCAAAGAGGACAGAGAATGCTAATGCCACAAAGAATGAGTGAGAATGGTGCTTGTGTGTCCACTCCATAAGCTCCCACGCAGCACAAAGTAGGGTTGGGCTGTTCTTTGTCTAGAACACCCAGCACAAGTCATGCTTCACACTCTCACAAGCCACTATGTCCAATCAACAGGAGCTCACAGGTCACAGGCCCACAGGTGGGAACAAGTTGACTTTCCTGCGGGGGAAGTATCGCACTCTGCGTTCTTCTCACCAGGTTGGATTCAATATGGAGTTCCTGGTGATCTCACTGGAGCAGCCAAAACACATGCGGAACCATTCCTTTTGCTTGACAGTTTGCTTCCAGGAAAGAAGGTCATGAATCACAGAACATCAAGTAGCCTATTCAAGCTGGGTGTGACAGAGCCTGTTCCAGAAAGACTTGCTCTTGTGCTGTAGCCTGTCCCTGCAGGGAAATGCCACCTCATGGTGAAGAACAGTGAGCCCCTGAGGCTGACATAGAAGCTGCCCTGACTCCTAGCCTCCCAAGGGGGGCCTTGCAATCTCCAGATCTGTAAGATAAGACATGTCTGCTGTTTATGTCCTTTCTCTGGTATCTTGTTATGGCAGATTAAACATCAATCACAAAGGATTTAACAGCAGGAAGCACATTAACAGCCTGCAGAGTACTCGGGAGGAGGACAGTGTTGGTCTACACTGAGTGAAAAAGAGAGGCCAACTCTGCCATGACAGGTGGAGGAGAGAGGATTAAAGATGCAGGGATGTAGGAATGGGCTGGATGGTGGTGGTTGGTGAGGTCAGAGGCCCAGAGGACCTTCCACAGACTGAGCACTAGTATCACCAACAAGCTCAGACACAGGGCTGGGCTGTGGACCGGGGCTGATGGTAGACACAAGATTGCATAAGTGGCTCCACGGTGGCACTTGGGGTAATACGATGCGAGAATCAGAAGTAAGGTATCTGAACGTAGTTGTCAGAAGGAAAGTCAGTGAAATTACTGTGACATTTCAAGAAAGGAGGGGCAGCAAGCCCACTCTGGGCTATGGAGACGGTTACAAGGAACCAGGGCTCTTAGGGGCAAAGCAGATGAACGGATGACATGGGTGACCCTCACCATGGCCTCTGAGCAGGAATCAAGGATGAATGGGTTAGGAGGTAAAGGGTGCCAGCCAGTGGCATGGATTTTAGCAAGGAGGTGTGGCAGTGGGTACACAACCATGAGGACTACTGGTCCGATTGTGAACTGCCAGACTGAGAGAGGAATGGAGTGACCAGTTGGAGGTTCTGTTGAGCTGGAGCTTGGAGATGGCACCTGTGACACCGGGGCACCACCCTCTAGGAGGCATGTACACCCCAAACCAACAACCACAGCCAGGTGTTCCCAGGGGGTAAAATATGTGGGAAGGAAACAGGTGGGGCCCATCTGTCATCACGCAGGGACCTACTTGGGAATTGGAATCTCATATACACGACTCCGGACACTGCCGGTTCAGAGGTCCGGGCATTCAAAGTGGGTGTGCTTTCACCATGGGTGAAGTTCTTGCTGGCCTGGTCACTATGGGTTACTCCTGCCAAAAGGCCAGCAGACAAGAGTCAGCAGTGTAGCGGGGAAAACTGACCCAGACCATGTGAGGAGGTAGGTCAGGTCGGCTGAGTACAAGGAGGCTGAGAAGACTCGGTTTGGAGTTCATATGGGCACCTCTGGTCTTCTATTCTTCATCTGGATGCTGAATGGACAGGTAGGGGCTGTGGCTCAAAAGGCATGCTGACCAAGGGTCAGACCCTCAGGAAAGAGGCTCTGGGTACCACCTGGTCAGCATCATGCCAGCAGAGGTGCACACTGGAGGTGAAAGGAGATGGATGGTAGGTAGGGACATGAGTATCTTCCACATCCTGCATGATCTACAAGAACAGCTGGTGCACAGGCCTGGCGGAAGGGACGAGAGTAGACACCGGTGGTACGAGGGTGGCATCTCCACGTGGGTGCGGGCGCTGGGGCAGGGCTGGAGCAGCCGGGCTGGCCTGCGCCTCTCTCTGTAGGGTTCCTGGGGCTGCTGCACGTCTCCTTCCACAGGGCCTGCTTAGGGCTCCCCACAGCCGGGGACGCCGGGACTAAGGCAGACTGTGTCTTGCCACTTCTGACAGCCTTCAAGTCACACAGGCCACCTTTTCTCCATTCTGTTGGTTCCTAGACCGTCACAAGTTCACCAGCTACAAAGGGAGAAGATGCAGATCCTGTACTCAATAGGAGGAAGTCAAGATCAAGTCAGGTCAGGTGCATACCAGGGATGGGATGGGACACAGAGGATGGAGACCTGCTTGGAGACTGTGCTCTCCAGTTGTATTTGCTGGGGGAGTGGACAAGGTGACCAGAGGGAGAGTGAGTCACAAGTCTGGCAGCAATAGAAAGACCCACTCAGGCATTTGGAGGTCAGAGAGAGGAGCCCATTCCCAGACCCCTGCTCCTGAGTCAGTGTTACAGACCCTCAGGCAACACTCTGACCCCCGTAGCCTGCACCCGGTGCCAGGCATCCTCCAGGAAGGAGACACCACTATTGTCATCTCCTGTGCATTCCCTCTCGGGTCCCCAGCACATCTATGGGTGTCCCACTTTACAGATGGACTGCTGAGATGCAGACAGCTTAGGCATCTTGCCATGGTCACTATCCCTGATCCAGACCTAATTCTGAAAATTTCAGGCCTTCTGCTCCTACACTAGCTGCGCAAACTCGGGCTGTCAGGTCCTATTTGTGAAAGCCAAATTTCCTCCTTAAAAGAGCAATTACAATTCCTATTGTAAGGTTCAGACTGGGGGTTTCATGTGAAGGAGAGTGTATCAGGGCAGGCTTCCTGGTGGTGGCAGACCCCGCACTGAGAGTTATGATTTGCAAGGCAGTGTCAAGGAGCCAGTCCAGTGGGTTGGGGAAAGGGATGGGCAAGATGCCCAGTGGGAAATACCAGGAGAGGCCTAAGGGAAAGGCATGAGGACAGGGGTGAGGAGAACCAGGCCCGGCCAGAGGGAAGCTGGCAGTCCTCCCAGGGGAGGCGGTGTTTGGGGTTTGTCTAAAGGCGGATGGTCAGGAAACCGCAGATGGGAGCAGAGCGCTGCCAGGCAGCGAGCGAGTGCCCCTGCCTGCACTGCTCAGGTGACAGCATCCGTGTGGGCGTCACTCCTGCTTTCCTTCCCACCGCACCCACCAGAGGCTGAGGCCCAGTCAGCTGGCAGGAGGCCGGGCCCTGCAGGCAGGCAGACGTCCTCCAGCCCCTGAGCTGGCTGAGGAGATGGAGCCGCGGGGCTGGCTGCCTCTGCTCCTGCAGCTGGGCCTGGTGTGGCCCCTGGGGGCTCTTTCTGAGCCCCGACTGAGGGTATTCGTGGTTCCCCACAGCCACATGGACGTGGGCTGGCTACACACCATACAGGTAAGTGCCTCGAGTGACTCCTGCACACCTCTTGAAGCTTCGGTCCTTTTTCCGTCTGGACTCCAGAGTGGGTTTGTGTCCTGGGTCTCTGCCGTCAGGGAACTTGGCCTTGGGCCCACCTGTACTTGGCTATGGACTGGATGTTGGCTTCCCTGGTGACTAAGATAGTAAAGAATCTGCCTACAATGCAGGAGACCCAGGTTCGATCCCTGGGTCAGGAAGATCCCCTGGAGAAGGAAATGGTAACCCACATCAGTATTCTTCCCTGGAGAATCCCAAGGACAGAGGAGTGTGGTGGGCTATAGTCCATGTGGTCACAAAGAGTCAGGCACGATGAGCAACTAAGGCAGACTGGTTGCGGGCAGGGGTGAGAATGTGTCCCCAGCCGCAGCGTGTGGAAGGTGTCCTTCGAAATTCTACTGAGTGAATGAATGAACCAGGGCAGAGGAAAAGACTGATTTTTATAAGTTTCTGGTGCAGGTGACTGAAATGAATACCCAGACCTGCACAAGTTCTTTTCTGGAAGGAGGAAGGAAATAAATGAATAGGACCACACTGTGATCGTGGATACAATACTTTCCATGAGATGTTAATAACTGAGTTGCTCATTTTAAAGAGAGTCGGGCAGCAAGAGGCCCTGAGGCTGAGGGTTGAGTCTGGTCCCGGGTCACTGGGCAGCCTCTGTGGGTGGTCACCCCCCTGTGTGTGGAACTGCTGACATGTGGGGAGGCATGCTCATCACCCCCAGTTTAAAGAAGGGACACTGAGGCCCGGGGTGGTGTGCTGCCCAAGTTGCTGACATCACTGTCTTGCCAGCTGACCCCCTCCCAGGGCTCCTTGCATTCCTTTATCAACATCTCTGGGCACCACGGTGAGCCAGCCTGACCCAGATGGGAGCACGCTCAGCTCCATCCTGGGGGCTTCCAGCCTCTGGAAAGGAGATAGATCCAGAGAGATGACTCGCGGGGTCAGCTTCTCTCAGCCTCAGCCCTTGACACATGCTTCCCCATAATTTCATCTCAAGAAGGCCCATTAGGGTCCCTGGATCTCACTCCTTGGGCCCTGTTGTCAATGACTCTGTGCTCCAAGGCAGGAGTGGTCAGCACGCCCCTCTGGGAGGCTGGCCCGGGCCTTGGCTGGGCTGGCACGACCCTCTGTCACGTAGAGTGTCTGTCTCCCCATGACTCTCCTCAGGGGCAGGCTCCCACCGAAGGCTGTCACCCGCATCCTTCTCTCAGTGCAGGGCTCCCCGTGTGTCCATCAGAGAGTGGACAATGGGCCCCCTTGTTTGAGGATCAGGGAGAGCCGATTGCAGGACCTGGACAGGCTTGGGGGGAGCGCCAGTGGCCCCTGGACACTGTCTGCCTGGACGTTCCTCCTCGGTCCCTGGTCCACGTCCTCTGGTTTCCCCCGCGGATCTGGAGTGACGGTCTCTCCCCCTCCCCACCCCAGGAGAGCATGCAGGCCTATGTCACCAACGTCTACAACTCCGTGGTGGAGGAACTGATCCTTGAGAAGAAGCGCAGGTTCATTGCTGTGGAGCAGGAGTATTTCCGGCTGTGGTGGGATGGCGTTGCCTCAGACGGGCAGAAAAGCCAGGTAATGCTGCCCTCAGGGGGTCCTAACCAGGCAGCTGAGAGCAGATGCCCTGGGTGTCCCGGGGACAACCCTGCAAGAAGCTGCTGGGTTATGCTCTGTGTGACCAGGTTGCGGCTGCATAGACCAGGAGGCCCCAACTGCGCTGAGCTGTGCCCAGGGTCCATTTAGTACAGGTTTGTGTTCAACCCCATGCCCAGGGGACAAGTTTGTGTTTGATCCTGCATTTCTGGTGCCTCCCGAAAAGTTGCAGCTCTGGCAACCCAGCCGGGCACTAGCTGGTGTGAATGGGGTCAACTTTGACCCTGGCCACACCAGGGTGACCCTGTGTCCACACCCTCTGACTTCATTTATGAATCTGCATGGCTCCCACGGACACTGGAGTCAGTGACCATCCAGGTGTGCAGGAGTCCCTGTGGATTAACCTTCTGATTAACTCTGTATCACAGGGGGTCAGAGACCATGGTCCTTGGAGGGGCAGTCTGGGGCTAGGTCCTCTCCCCGTCTCCGTGTCATCAAGGTAGGGACTGACCTCTTCAGCTGCATGTGAATTCATTGGTAGCATCAGTTCAGTTCAGTCGCTCAGTCATGTCCGACTCTTTGCGACCCCATGAATTGCAGCACACCAGGCCTCCCTGTCCATCACGAACTCTCGGAGTTCACTCACACTCAAGTCCATCGAGTCAGTGATGCCATCCAGCCATCTCATCCTGGGTCGTCCCCTTCTCCTCCTGCCCCCAATCCCTCCCAGCATCACAGTCTTTTCCAAAGAGTCAACTCTTCGTGTGAGGTGGCCCAAGTACTGGAGTTTCAGCTTCAGCATCATTCCCTTCAAAGAAATCCCAGGGCTGATCTCCTTCAGAATGGACTGGTTGGATCTCCTTGCAGTCCAAGGGACTCTCAAGAGTCTTCTCCAACACCACAGTTCAAAGGCATCAATTCTTTGGCGCTCAGCCTTCTTCACAGTCCAACTCTCAGATCCATACATGACTACTGGAAAAACCATAGCCTTGACTAGATGGACCATTGTTGGCAAAGTAATGTCTCTATTTTGAATATGTTATCTAGGTTGGTCATAACTTTTCTTCCAAGGAGTAAGCATCTTTTAATTTCATGGCTGCAATCACCATCGGCAGTGATTTTGGAGCCCCCCAANGTTGCTCTTGATCCCTGTCTCCTGTACAATGTCATGAACCTCATTCCATAGTTCATCAGGCACTCTATCAGATCTAGGCCCTTAAATCTATTTCTCACTTCCACTGTATAATCATAAGGGATTTGATTTAGGTCATACCTGAATGGTCTAGAGGTTTTACCCACTTTCTTCAATTTAAGTCTGAATTTGGCAATAAGGAGTTCATGATCTGAGCCACAGTCAGCTCCTGGTCTTGTTTTTGTTGACTATATAGAACTTCTCCATCTTTAGCTGCAAAGAATATACTCAATCTGATTTCAGTATTGACCATCTGGTGATGTCCATGTGTAGAGTCTTCTCTTGTGTTGTTGGAAGAGGGTGTTTGCTATGACCAGTGCGTTCTCTTGGTAGAACTCTATTAGCTTTTGCCCTGCTTCATTCTGCACGACAAGGCCAAATTTGCCTGTTACTCCAGGTGTTTCTTGACTTCCTGCTTTTCCATTCCAGTCCCCTATAATGAAAAGGACATCTTTTTTGGGTGTTCATTCTAAAAGGTCTTGTGGGTCTGCATAGAACCGTTCAACTTCAGCTTCTTCAGCATTACTGGTTGGGGCATAGACTTGGATTACTGTGATATTGAATGGTTTGCCTTGGAAACGAACGGAGATCATTCTGTCATTTTTGAGATTGCATCCAAGTAGTGCATTTCAGACTGTTTTGTTGACCATGATGGCTACTCCATTTCTTCTGAGGGATTCCTGCCCACAGTAGTAGATATAATGGTCATCTGAGTTAAATTCACCCATTCCAGTCCATTTTAGTTCGCTGATTCCTAGAATGTCGACATTCATTAATCATTGGTTGCATGACTAATGTTAAATTTCTTATTTAGTTAACTATATAAGAGCTATTATTCTTGCTCAACACTTAGTGAACTATGGAATTAAAGACATGAAGCTGCTAACGTTTATTTTCAATTGGTTTAAGTAAACCATATCTTGGATTAAAATAAATAGTGTTAAGGAAATGGGTAAACAATATTAACAGTGAGATAATTGGGGGAAGCTGAAACTCCAGTTCTTTGGCTACTTGAAGAGAAGAGCCAACTCATTGGAAAAGACCTTCATGCGGGGTAAGATTGAAGGGAAGAGGAGAAGGGGATGACAGAGGATAAGGAGCTTAGATGGCATCACCAACTCAGTGGACATCCGACTGAGCAAACCCTGGGAGATAGTGAATGACAGGGAAGCCTGCAGTGCTTCAGTCCATGGGTTAAAAAGGTTCAGAGATGACTGATAACTGAAAAACAACAATCTGTGGAAAGATTTATGGGAGGGCAGTGTTTTTTTTTTTACAATTCTTGCAATGCTTTCATAACCTGGAAATTATTTCAAAACAAAAGTTGTGAACATATGTACCTGTATATATGATTGATGAAACATTAGCCATAGCCAGGTGCTGTTCTGATAGCTGGACACAGGGCTGACCAGGACAGTGTCCTGACATTTGCAGAAGAAATAAGGTTGAGGAGTCTGAAGGAAGGACTGGGAGATGCATTAGCATGAGACCAGCAAACAAAAACGGTTCAGCTGTGAGGTGTAACGTGGCGCTTTTCTCTGCCCACCATTCGAAGGTCCGCCAGCTTGTGGCTGAAGGTCGCCTGGAGTTTGTCCTTGGAGGCCAGGTCATGCACGATGAGGCCGTGACTCACTTTGATGACCAGATCCTCCAGCTCACAGGTTTGATTATTCTTCCCCAACCAGAGTCCCTGTGGCCTCCTGCAGGGCTGGGACTGGGTGTCTGAGCCCTGGTCCTGGGCTCTGTTTTCCACCCTCAGCAGGAGACTGTCACCAGTCAACATTGTGATTACTGACATGTGTCCATGTGTGCCTGAGTACAGAGGATAAGGGTGTGGATTTTAGATGAGCAAGCCTGGCTGGTTCCTGACTCTGCTAACTCCCAACATTGTGAAACTGGGCAAGTGATGCAGCCTCAATAAGCCTCAGTTGCCTCCTGTATAAAAATATTTGATAATGATGTATGATCTATCTCAAAGGGGTGTTATAAAGTTTAAATTGAAATAATTCAAATAGATCACATTGAGTACAGCATGTGGGTCTCTAGTCAACGATCAGTAAGAGTCAGATGTCATCTCTGCCATCGCCTCACCCACCAACTGTTCAACCAGTACCGCCTCCAACACCACTGCCATTGCCACCATCACAATTGCCACCATCAACACCCGCACCTGTATCACCTCCAACAACACCGCCTGCAAGTCTGTTATGAGTGCCCCAACACCACCATCACCACCGCTAACATCTTGGCACATCATTGCATAATCTATAACACCAGCACCTCCAACATCAGCACCATCGCCACCACCACCGTTACCAATGTCACCATCACCATCTGCACCTGTACCACCTCCAATACCACTGCCTCCAAGTCCATAATGAACCCTCCAGCACCACCATCATCACCAGTAACACCTCAGCCCATCATTGCTTCACTTCTAACACCAACACCTCCAACAGCAACACCAAGATTACCACCATCACCACAACCAACCCATCATGCACCTCTTCCCAAACCACCACATTCCCCACCACTGTTCGCATTCCTACCACCATCAAAATTAAAAGCGTATTAATTTTTTAAACACCATTTTTGGAGAGAATGGGGATAAAAATTAGGAAATATAGAAAAATATGGGAAACCTATTGAAAATGTATTCATTTCCCATTTCCCCATTTCTCATTTCACCTCCAACATCAATACCACTTCTAACACCAGTGCATACAAGCACCCTCTCAACTGTTACACCCACACCATCACAACACCAACGCCTCTACTATCATCCAAATCTCATTACCTTCACCACCATGAAAACCAACAGCAGCTCATCTACCGCTACCATTTCCCCCTCTGCCACCAGCAACACTATCTCCACCACCACGAGCACCACCAGAACCACCAGCACTGTCACCTTCATGGGGACCTCTAGCACTCCAGTCTCTTCCAGCACCATCACTTCCAGCAGCACCACCGAAACCTCCAGGGCTAACTGTGCCACCTCGGCACAACCACCGTCATCCATGCCAACAGCGTTAACAGGAAACTGATCATCGTTACCACCGCCTATACCGTCCTCACTACCATCATCACCACCAACTCCATTCACATCATTATCCCTGCCAACACCACAACCACTGTCATCACAGCCGTCATTACCAACACAGCCGTCGCCAATACCACCACTACCACCATCATCGTCTCTTCCATATGCATTACTAACACCACCACTGTCACACCAGCATCACCTTCACAGCCTCCATCACCACACATACTGTCACGAAGGGCACATTCTCCTCTACTTAACAGGTGTTTTTCACAGCCGTCACTTCACTCACCCAGGAGGAAGGCAGGGTGTCCAGAGGGCATCAGGCTTTCAGTCTCTTTCACAGAAGAGACACTAAGACGGAAGCTACAAGAAGGGCAAAGTGTCATTGGGAGAGCCAGGTTGACTGCAGAGTGGGCTGGGCTCTAGCCCATTGTCACGCCACTACAGTCGGACCCTCTGCAGGACATCACCGTGGCACTGGGCTCTCTCTCTGGATTTCTTACCCTGTCTCTCCTTTCAGTGGAAAATTCTGAAAGAAATGGGAATACCAGACCACCTGACCTGACTCTTGAGAAATCTATATGCAGGTCAGGAAGCAACAGTTAGAACTGGACATGGAACAACAGACTGGTTCCAAATAGGAAAAGGAGTACATCAAGGCTGTATATTGTCACCTTGCTTATTTAACTTATATGCAGAGTACATCATGAGAAATGCTGGACTGGAAGAAACACAAGCTGGAATCAAGATTGCCGGGAGAAATATCAATAACCTCAGATATGCAGATGACACCACCCTTATGGCAGAATGTGAAGAGGAACTAAAGAGCCTCTTGATGAAAGTGAAAGAGGAGAGTGAAAATGTTGGCTTAAAGCTCAACATTCAGAAAACAAAGATCATGGCATCCGGTCCCATCACTTCATGGGGAATAGATGGGGAAACGGTAGAAACAGTGTCAGACTTTATTTTTTTGGGCTCCAAAATCACTGCAGATGGTGATTGTAGCCATGAATTAAAAGACGCTTACTCCTTGGAAGAAAAGTTATGACCAACCTAGATAGTATATTCAAAAGCAGAGACATTACCTTGCCGACTAAGGTCCATCTAGTCAAGGCTATGGTTTTTCCTGTGGTCATGTATGGATGTGAGAGTTGGACTGTGAAAAAGGCTGAGCACTGAAGAATTGATGCTTTTGAACTGTGGTGTTGGAGAAGACTCTTGAGAGTTCCTTGGACTGCAAGGAGATCCAACCAGTCCATTCTAAAGGAGATCAGCCCTGGGTGTTCTTTGGAAGGAATGATGCTGGAGCTGAAACTCCAGTACTTTGGCCACCTCATGCGAAGAGTTGACTCATTGGAAAAGACTCTGATACTGGGAGGGACTGGGGACAGGAGGAGAAGGGGACGACTGAGGATGAGATGGCTGGATGGCATCATGGACACGATGGACGTGAGTCTGAGTGAACTCCGGGAGATGGTGATGGACAGGGAGGCCTGGCGTGCTAAGATTCATGGGGTCACAAAGAGTCGGACACGACTGAGAGACTGAACTGAACTGAACTGAACTGAAATATTCTACTGAGACTGAGGCAACCCCTCCTAGAAGGGTGCCCTGATTCTCAGCCTGTTCATTTGGGAGCCCCAGATACAGAGGCAAAGTAAGGGAACAGGAGGGAGCTGTAGGTTTCACATCCAAATCTGTACCTTTAGGACACAAGTCTGGAATGTCTCGAAGAGACATAAAGAGCAAGACAGATGGCAGTTCTACCCATTTCTCTTTTTTTCTTTGGAACCAGTCTACTTGTAAAATAGTATCGTAGTTAACAGACCCTTCAAATGGCCAGAATTCCCCATCTTTCACAGGATACCATGACCATTCAGTATCACAGAAGAAGATCAGGCATGTCTTCCTAACCTCTGAGGATCAAGTTCTTCCAGCATTAAACAAAAACAAAAAACATTTTAAGGCAGTGGTTCTGGAACTGCAAACTCCTATCTGTTAGAGAGAAAAACGCGCTATCCACAACCATGGTTTTTTTCCACCAGAAGCATCCTTCCCTGCTCTAGATGGGGGTTTAGACAGACTCTCCACCAAAGCTCTCCTTCCCTGGTCGGACTTTGTCAGTCCCTTACCGACACACGCATCTTCCTCGTTCCTCTCGGTTCTACCACTGAGGCGGGGTGGAGATGCACGAGGGGGAGACCTGATAGCATCCCAGGCTGATGTAGTTCCATACCACCAAAACCTTTGTTTGATTGGCCCTTTTCTCTGATGCCACCCGGGGTGGAGCAGAGTAGCTTTCCCAGAGTGTTTCCCAAGCTAGGGCTTCGAGGGGCAGCATCCATCTTTCCTGTGCCTGTGTGCAGTCCTGAGGACGGTCCTGACCGCAGAAGCAGTGAATGATAAAGGGCAAACAACAGCCAAGGTATCCCCTCTGAGTGTAACCAGGCCAGTGTATGTGTAGCCAAGATGTGCTGGGGGGTTGGCCAGAGATTAGATTATATTGGGGGAAAGTCTTGAAAACCGGAATGAATGGCATATCAAATATGGGACTTTCTTCAGTCACCTGATTCCTGCTTCTATGGGGTGGCTTATAAATCATGCATTAAGATGTGAACAGACCAATGATTCTGAGAAGTCCTAATATTACCATCTATTTCACAAGGCCCTCCTTGCCTATCAGGTGGCATCCCAGCCCTGGAGAAGGGCACAGGGCCCTGAGGGAGTGACAAAACTTATCTCTTTGCAGAAGGACATGGGTTTCTCTATGAAACATTTGGGGTCCGGCCGCAGTTCTCCTGGCAGGTGGACCCATTTGGTGCATCCTCCACGACCCCCACCCTCTTGGCCCTGGCGGGCTTCAATGCCCATGTCATCTCCAGGATCGACTACGACCTGAAGGAGGCCATGCAGGATAACCGGGTGAGTGGTGAGCCGCATCTACCCATCCACTTTCTCACCATCAGAACTGAAAAAAGCTGCTGTACCTTTAGTGATGGTGATGAGCTCCCTGTGTCTAGGGGCATTCAAGCAGAGTTAGAAACAGCCTGGCTGGCAGGTCCTGGCTAATAATCCTGCCCTGAGGAGGGTCAGATGAAGGTGCAGACAGGCAGCGTTTGGAGGACCGATTCCTCTGCCTCCTGTGGCTTTGGGAGGTCAGGGGGAACCTTGAGGAAGGGGCAGCAGAGGGAGATCTTGACCCTTAACCCCTGAGAGCAGCGGGTGCAGATAGACTCAGGTGGGGCCTGTGGAGGGGAACCGGCAGCCGTGTCACCCCTGGGCCCTCACTCCATTCCCTCCGGGTTTGTAGGAACTGCAGTTCGTGTGGCGAGGGTCCAGATCCTTGTCGGTGCATCAGAAAATCTTCACACATGTCATGGACCAGTTTGGCTACTGCTCGTGAGCACCTGCCTCGGGCCAGTCCCCATCCCAGCACACTCCCTGGACCACCTCAGCCATGACCTTCATGGCCAGCCCCGAGGGCATGCACTGAGCACCCATCTTACAGAAAGAATAACTTAGGCCTGGACACCCAGCCAAGGTCCCGCGGTAGCAGCCATGGGGCAGACGGAGTGGCCCAGGCGATTGAGTCAAGACTTCCGAGTTCTGGCAGCAGCCCTCCTGTGGGCTGCCTGGTGGGGGCCCCTGCGTCCAGTCCCTCTGCCCTCTGTTCCTGGGAGGCCGTGGGTGGGGGCTGAGCCCCCATGAGCGGGGGAGGTGGGATGAAGCAGCAGCAGAGAGAAGAGGCAAGGGGGACTTACTAGCAGGTTCTGGGTGCCCTGTAGGATCAGGGTGAGGTGCCCAAGTGCCCACAGGGCTCACACAGGGGCCTCTTCTGTCCACACAGCTCTCGTCTGCCCACCACCACCCTGCCCAGCCCCTGATGGGAGACAGAGGCCTCGATGCCCTGGCCTCCATGAGCCCTGCCTGCCTCCCCGCCCTCGTGCTGCTGCCATTTGCAGGGCAGGGCCCCCTAATGCTCCTCTCTCTCTTAGTGAGGGATTTAACTGGGATGGCGAAGCCATCTTCCCAGGTACATCCCTGGATAACATGTACCTCCAAATGCAAATCCCTGTCACTGAGGACAACATCCGATTCTTTACCAGTCTCCTGGTGAAGAATGTGTTGACTCGAGCCACCTGGTTCCGGACACCACACGTCCTCTGGCCCTGGGTAAGTTGGGGTCCCTGGCCCTGGTTCCTCAACTCTGTGCAGGTACTGCTCTCTTCGGTCTGACCCCAGCCCTTGGCTCCTCCCAGGATTGTGTGTCCACCTCTAACCATTCCAGTGTCCATCCAGGCAGTGGGCCACCCCAGCTCCAGCTCAGCCATCCTTCCCTGCACCCCGAGTCCTCACCCAGTCTACCAGCTTCTCCCCCGACCCTGGATCATCCCCACAGTCTCCGCCTCCATGGCAGCCCCTCCTTTACACAGGCTCCAGCTCCTCCCCAGCTCTCCCCTCCTTTCCCATTCTCAATGTTGGGAGCAGAGACTTCGGCCTGAATCCTGGCTCCCTACTCAGGGGCTGTGAGACTTGGACCATCTGAGCCTCACTTTCCACATCTGTGAAATGGGGATGATGACAGGACCTGCTCCATTGGCTGAATTTGTCTTATAATGAAAGACACCTTCATGGGACAGTGCTGGACACCCAGTCACCATTGTTGTCCCAGCCAAACTGGATGGAACACCTGCTGTGTTCCTAGAGGAGAGAGCTAGTGAGCCCCGTGGGGGGTCAGTGTCCACCATGCGGAGAGGAGGGTCATCATGCAGATGAAGAGATGCTATCCCTGTGCAGGCTGGGCTCTTTACCCAGAAGCGCTGGACATTGTTTCTGTCCCCTGGCTGCAGGGATGTGACAGGCAGTTCTTCAATGCCTCGCTGCAATTCACAAATATGGACATTGTCATGGATTACATCAATAGTCACTCACTGGAGTTCAATTTATCAGTGGAGTACGCCACGCTCAGCGACTACTTCCGGGCTGTGCACTCTGACCAAGTCACCTGGCAGGTCCGAGACCACCGTGACTTCCTGCCCTATTCCTCAGGTAGGAGCCTCTGGGGTAGGGGGGATTTGAGGCGGGAGATGTCATGAAAGCAGTGACATGTGGTTTCCCAGTCTCCACGGCTCTGCCAGTGGAGCCCACAGGGCCACTGGGTCAGACAGCCCTGCCTCACCTGCCTGCCTAATGTGGATTGCCTAGGGTGGGGACGATATAGGCGGGCTCACTGTTGTCCACTGTTCCTTTGCCGGTTCCTTTCTTTCACAAGAGAGGCTTGAGTGATGTTCAGAGGCAGCCTTGGTTTCCGGTGGGGCACTGGTGGGAGCTGGTCATGCCCCTTGGGGACTTCGTCATGCCATGACCTTTGTGTCCAGGGTAAGGAGAGTGGTTTTAGGGATCTCAGCTCCCAGGGGCCCTGCCAGCCTGCCCCCATGCACAACCAGAGGGACCTGGTGGAAGGCATGCCTCTCCAGACCCTGAGTTTCCTCAGAGGCACACAGGGGCGGCCAGCACTCCAGCCCTTCCGTTCTGTGTCCTGACTTCTTGGCCCTCATCCCTCTACCTCCTCCTCTGAAGTCCTCCAGGGCCCCTCCTCACAGGCCATCCCAGGGACCCAGGTGCTCACTGGGATTCTTTCCTCGTCACAGTGCTTTAGCACTCAGGCCTCTCCCGGCCCACCCCTGCCCAGCCTGACCCTGCTAGTGGCCCAGGCCTTCCAGGGATCTCGTACCATTGCTGACCTGGCTGGACCAGGAACCCTGAGATCACCTGCTGGCCTAGGCTGTGTCCCTGGGGACCCAGGCAGATCCATCCTGACCTCATCTTCCTCAGCATTTCCCAAGTGGGGCTCAGGGGCCTCCAAGGGCAAGCCCTCCCACTGATTCCTGGCCTTTTTCTTTTTTTTTTTACTTTTAAAATTTTTATTTTAACTTTAGTTTACTTTACATTACTGTATTGGTTTTGCCAAACATTGACATTAATTCACCACGAGTGTACAAGCGTTCCCAAACATGAATCCCCTCCCACCTCCCACCCCATGCCATCCCTCTGGGTCCTCTCCTTGCACCAGTCCCAAGCATCCTGCATTCTGCATCTGACATCAACTGGCGATTCGTTTCTTGCTTGATAGTATACATGTTTCAATGCCATTCTCCCTTCTCATCCCACCCTCTCCCTCCCTCTCTCCCCCAGAGTCCAACAGTTCACTCTATAGATCTGAGTCTCTTTTGTTGTCTCGCATACAGGGTCATCATCCCCATCTTTCTAAATTCCATATATATGCGTTAGTATACTGTATTGGTGTTTTTCTTTCTGGCTTACTTCACTCTGTATAATCGGCTCCAGTTCCATCCATCTCCTTAGAACTGATTCAAATGTATTTTTTTTAATGGCTGAGTAATACTCCATTGTGTATATGTACCACAGCTTTCTTATCCATTCATCTGCTGATGGACATCTAGGTTGTTTCCATGTTCTGGCTATTATAAACAGTGCTGCGATGAANTCAGAGAGTGTTTTGCCTATGTTCTCCTCGAGGAGTTTTATAGTTTCTGGTCTTACATTTAGATCTTTAATCCATTTTGAGTTTACTTTTGTGTGTGGTGTTAGAAAGTGATCTAGTTTCATTCTTTTACAAGTGGTTGACCAATTTTCCCAACACCACTTGTTAAAGAGATTGTCTTTACTCCATTGTATATTTTTGCCTCCTTTATCAAAGATAAGGTGTCCATAGGTGTGTGGGTTTATCTCTGGGCTTTCTATTTTGTTCCATTGATCTATATTTCTGTCTTTGTGTCCTGGCCTTTTTCTTCTAGACACGCATCACGCTTGGACTGGATTCTACGCCTCCCGAAGTGGGCTCAAGGGGCTGGCGAGGAGGGCCAGCAGTCTGCTGTACGCGGGGGAGTCCATGTTCACACGCTACGTGCTGTTGGCTCCCCACCAGTTCCTGGACCCGGCCTGGGGCCTGCAGCAGCTCCAGCAGCTCCGCTGGGTGGTCTCCGAGGTAACACAGTGCCTCCCAGAGACAGGACAGGATTGGATATTCCTGGGCTGTGTGCTTCCCCCTCCCTAGGCCAGCACACCTCCCTGTCCCTTGTTACTATAGGTCCCATTTATAGGTGAGAACACTGAGGTCACCATAGGTCACAAGACCATGCATGATGAAGCTGCCCCAAGGCTAGGACCATGGCCTGCCAGGGTCCAGCTGTGGTTCAGCAAGATTTAAAGCCAGACTGTCCCAGAGCAGAAAGGGCGAAGTGGAGCGACATTGGTGTCCAACAGTCCTGGCTGGATTCACATCTCAGCTCAGTTCTATGAGCTCAGGATTCCCCTCTCTGAGCTCTAATTTCCTCCTTGAAAAATGAGAACTACATGCTCACTCAGGACATTAATGGGACTGTTGAATGTGGTAATACACATATGCTGGTGGGCTCTGTGGCTGACACAAAGAAAGCTGTTCATAAATCTCCATCTTACTCATTCCCCGCTGTGCAGAAGGGGAAACTGAGACACAAGATCTCCTATAAGTTGTCTCCTCTCCAGTCAGAAATGGGCTTCATGGCCCATGAGATTCATAGTCACTAAAGGGAATTGCTGGCAGGACCAGTCATTGTGTGGGGTGTAATGGGATTGACTTTAGCATCCATCAGGGTGAGTGGACACGTGGCTTCACCGCACGGAGTCATGTTTCCCTTCTGGGAAGAGGAGACCATCCACCTTACATGGTGCAGACGAGTACAAGGCCATGTGCGAGGCCTGTCTGGAGCAGGTTATCAGCAATTCTGGGATGAGTAGGTCACAGAGGGAAGCTGGGCAGGGTCCTTTCCAGAAGTCTGTTTTCTGTCCAGCATCAGGGACATAGGTATGTGTTTTCCCAAGGTCAACAATATTTGGGCAAGATCATCAGCCTCTCTGACCTCAGATTTCTCTTCTGTAAAGTCGGAGAAATCCCCAGTTCTCCAGCAGCACCTACTGAGAGGGAAGCGGAGTCAGGGCCCAGTGGGCATCAGGACAGCAGGTGCTGAGCAGAGGCCGGCCTGACCCCACTCTTGTCCTGTTCCTGCGGGGGCCCAGGTCCAGCACCACGACGCCATCACCGGGACTCATGTTCCAAATGTGGGTGACATGTTTGTGGAGCACCTGAGCACAGGGATGCAAGGGGTGCACAATCTGATGGCCTCCATCATCCAGGACAGGTTTCCAGCCCACTCAGGTAAGTGAGGCCCATGGGGACACAGTGGGCCATGGCAGGTGTCTGCCCCAGTCTGGGAAGACAGCCTGAGGGTTAGGGGACGGGCTGGACACCTGAGCTTCAGACTCGAGGCCCGTCCAAGGGAGGCTCTCATTTCAGCATGAGCTGGGCAGGTGCCTTCACTTCACTGAGCTGTTTCCTCTCGGTGATTGAGGAAGGCCTAATTCCTGCCTCCAACTAGAGGCAGGAATAAATGGTAATGCATTGTGGATGTTGCCAAGCACACTGCTTGCACAATTTAGTGTAAAACCTCACACATCCTGAAAGCTGGAAGTGTTACTGTCCTCACTTTATAGCTGAGGGCACACATGGAACAGAGATAGTGGAGCCGCCCAGGGTCACACAGGAAGGAATGGTCCCCATACTCCTGGGCTGCCCAGGGTCACACAGGGAGGATGATACCCATACCCCTGAGCTGCCCAGGGTCACACAAGGAGGAATGGTCCCCATACTCCTGGGCTGCCCAGGGTCACACAGGGAGGATGATACCCATACCCCTGTGCTTCCCAGGGTCACACAAAGAGGAATGGTCCCCATACCCCCATGCTGCCCAGGGTCACACAGGGAGGATGATACCCATACCCCTGTGCTGCCCAGCTCCGCAGACAGGATGCACGTGTTCTTTTGACTTTGCGGGTTTCACAGGTAGAGGATGAGTGGTCACCCTGTTTGCCTGGAGATGAGGGGATTCATCCCTGCAAATCCTGGGCAATCAGAGATAGGTGCCTTCCCTGCAGGAGCATGTGGCCCGCCCACCTTCCCAGGGTCCACACTCACCCTGCTCTCTCACTGTGCCCTCCCCACTCCGCCCCTCCCCTCTCCTGCCCTGCTCTGCCCTCGGCTCTGTGTCTGTGTGCAGTCCCATCTTACCTTCAGACACTGGAAGGGCCCTGGGGTCAGGAGTGCAGCAGACTGGAATCCTGTCTACAGGGACTGGTGGTGGGAGGGGATGACGGTCATAGAAAGGGAGGTAGAACTGGGTCCTTCCAGTGTCTGGTGAGGCCAGCCATTCCCATGAGCTCACGGGGGCAGCTCCCCAAAGAAGGGGCAGGTGGAGACCCCAGAAAGGCATCCAGCCATGGGAACTGCCTGGGCAGAGGCTGGGGACTGGACAGTGTGCGCAGTGTTCAAGGATCTGGGAGTCATTGAATGTGGTCATAGATGGTTACCTGGGGTGGGGGGTAGAGCAGAAAAATAATCCAGGTTCATACCAAAAAGGGCTCCAATGCTGATCTTGGTGATTGACCTTGACCCTCCAAGCTCCAGAGAATTGTCTGTACATTGCCAGGTGTTCAAGCTTTGGAGCCAGGCCGTGGGACATGGGTCACCTCGGACAATTAACCCTTTGCTATAGACCTCAGTCTTCTCACCAGTAATGTTGGCTGAAAAGTAGAGATGAGTGAGGAGGTCAAAGACCCTCATCTCTAGGGGCACGCTCCCCCATCCTGCCTAGGAATCAGGACCCAGCTTGAACAGATGAGGAGGGAGTTGGGCATCAGAGCCCATGTGTCTATCTGTCCTTCCCCCTGGCCTCTGCAGAGCTGTTCTCACCTAGCTCAGATACTCTTGTTCTGAGGGGCACCAGGGGTGAAGGGTGGGTCAGGTAGGGCAGTAGGGCCTGTTCTCTGTGTGCAGGCCCAGAGCCTGGGGGACACTTTGCGGTGGTCTACAACCCGCTGGCCTGGACGGTCACCACCATCATCACCCTGACTGTGGACTTCCCCAAAGTCAGCATCACAGACGAGTCAGGGCGCCCTGTGCCTGCACAGGTAAGGGGGACATCCCGTCTCTGGTGCCTGCCCTGTTGCTGCCCCTGCTCTGCGCGGGGCCCCCGAAGTGGGCATCTAAGGGGAAGATGTGACGTGCTGCCCTCACTGTGAGGGGTGTCCTATGCGTGAGTCACCATCAGGGTCAGTGGATC
The DNA here is from genome assembly GCA_006410935.1 of Redunca redunca. Classification (NCBI taxonomy): domain Eukaryota; kingdom Metazoa; phylum Chordata; class Mammalia; order Artiodactyla; family Bovidae; genus Redunca; species Redunca redunca. The sequence continues at coordinate 54,875 of SJYQ01002538.1, read as the reverse complement.
CACCCAGCGGACTGACCCTGCCCTTTGGGCATCTGAGTTGACCAGAATCCGCCTGTAATGCAGAGCTACAAGAAACATGGGTTCAGTGCCTGGTTGGGAATATCCACTGCCTGAGCGCATGGTAGCCCACTCCAGTAGTCTTGACTGGAGAATCCCACGGGCAGAAAGCCTGGCGGGCTACAGTCGATGGGGTCACCAAGAGCCAGACAACACTGAGGTGACTTGGTGTATATGTATATAACCCTGTGTCAATTTCTACTTCTCATGGGGAAGCCAGCAATAGTCTTCGTTGTGCATCTTTATGGAGGTGTTCTGTTAGGGGCAGGGCCCAGCTATGACACCCACATCCTGTGTGGTCCCTCCTCATCTCCTTCCCAGACCCGGAGCTAGACTTGATTATAGAGGTTACCCTCCTGTTACCAAGCCAGCCCCTCCTTGGGGAGATGGATCGAGTAATGCCATCAGTCAGCCATTCAGCAAACATTCCTGAAAGCCTGTGCTGGGCTTGGTCCCAGATGAGTGCTCATCCCTGGACTCGGGAGCCATCCTGGGATTCAAGGAGCAGACACAGAAATGGACAGTTAAGGCGTGGGGTAATGACCAGTCAGCCAGGGCAGTGACCCTTAGCTGAGAGAGAGGGGGAGGATTCCTCTATGTCAAGGTCAGGGGAGGGAAGGGTGTTGGGTGGGGTAGACCCAACATGGAACATCTCCCTTCCCCACCCAAAGGCAGCACCCACCAAGCTGAAATGCTCTTTCTTAAATACTACGGAACACCTAGTATGTGTCAGGCGTTACTCTAGGCACTGGAGGAACTTAAATAACCAAGTAGACAAAAGTCCCTGCACAATAGGGGGACTCCTATTCCCGTGGGGGATCCAGGCAAGAAGAAAATCAGAAAGTATAGGCGTGACAGACGACAACTGTGCTGGAGGAATCCATCAGGACAGGTTAGGGCTGTGGGGCGGGGATGGGTGTCTGCTTTAGTTCAGAGAAAGGCCAGGCTGGAGGCTGTGAGGAGCCACATGGGCTTGCTCATAGTGCCCCAAGTCCCCCACAAGACCCGGAAGTGACACTTGCTCCCTAGAGACTGAAGAACCTCCTGCATGGACCCAGTGTCCTCATCCAATTCCCTTCCCGGAATCAGATGACATGGAGGTAGAGAAAGACCTGCAGGGTGACCTGGAAACCTTCCTCCTCGGAAAAATCAGAGGATTAAGAGACAAGGGAGCCCCCTCTAAAGAGGTCGAGGGAACATTGTGAGCAGTCTCAGAGGCAGGAACAGGAGGGAGTGTGGGGGGAGGGCAGGTGGTTTGCAGCCCCAGGAGAGAAGGAGGAAGCGGGGAGAGGAGATTAGACCTGGTTGAGCAGGGAGGGTGCAGGAGGGGGGCCAGCTCAGCCCCATGTTGGGTCACCAGCTGTCTCCGTGCCGAGCAAGCACTCCGTCTGCCAGGTGTGTAAGCCCAGGGTTTCCAAGGAGACTGAGGCACCTCCCATCCTGACATCCATCGTTCATCCCATCCCTCGGGTTTGGCAGGTCCAGCGCTCGAAGGAGATGCCCTCTGCCTATGACCTGCACGTGCTGACCACGATCCCAGGACTCAGTTACCGGCACTACAGCATCCGGCCCAGCAGGAGTTCCCAGGAGGAAACTGGGGAGCCTGAGACCTTTGTGGCCAAAACCACGCAGTTTGGAGGCCGACTCAGGAGATATGCCGGGCAAGTGGGCGGGAGCCTGGTGCCTGTGGAAAATGACTGCTACATCATCTTCCTGGACCTGGACACCAACCTGATGCACAGCGTCTGGGAGAGGTGAGGCGCAGTCATTGCTGCCTCTGAGGCTAGGAGGACCCTGGGACCTGGGCATGTGATGCCTACTGGGATCTCCATTTCCTCAGCCAAAGGGCGAGGGTGTGATGGTACTGAAGCTCCCGGTGGTGCATCGAGCTCTGTTTCTCAGTGTGAGTCTAAGCCAGGACACAGAAGCAACCAGGACCTACAGGATCCAGCAGAGGTGGTCAGGGGGAGAGTGTGGGGAGCAGCAGAAATGGAGTGCAGCCCCAGAACGTTCTGAGTCTCCCTGGTCAGGCTGGGAAAGGAGCAGTCAGCACGTGGACTTAGGCTCCATCATGGCTCAGGCCCCACACATCTTTCACCTCTATCAGGCTCTGGTGACTCGAACCTCCTTTCTGTCTCTCCGGACTGGCCTACACTGACATATCATGCAATGAGATTACACCATATGGGGTCCTTGGCAGGCTGCCTTCTTTCAATTCTCGTCATGTTTCCAACTCTCAGGCACGTTGCAGGGTCAATGAACCCCTCATTCTTCTTGCAGACTCAATAATATTCCGTTGTACAGATAGACCTCTCTCGTCCTGCCGAAGGGTCTCTTCATCCCTGGCTCCTGGCTGGCGTCACCATGGAGGCTCTGTGAGCCTGGCTCCAGCATGAGGCTGGCATGTTTTCTGTACGATGACACAGCCTTCTCTTTCCTCTGTGTGCAGGCGGAGTAACCAAAGGGTACACATGAGCCAGCAGTTCATGGAGTACCACGCAAACAGTGATGTCCGGCAAGGCCCTGTTTCAGACAATTATGTGTTTACACCCAGCGGTGCAGCAGAGCCAGCGTGGGAGGCTGTGAGGATGGAGACCGTGCAGGGGCCGCTGGTGACTGAGATCCGGCAGTACTTCTACAGGTGGGCGCGGCCCCCTGGTTGTGCTCAGCACGTGGGCGTGCTCACAGGCAGGGGAATGAGGAAATGAGGGCCCTCATGCCTCAGACACCCAGCTCCTGGACCTGGGCTTGGCACACGGTGCCTCCTCCACGGAAGTTCGCTGAAGTCATGAGCTGCTCCAGTCTCTGCAGTCCTGCTCTGCTTGCCTGCGCTGTGGCACCTTGGTGGTGCCCAAGTCCAGAGGCGGGACAGGAGCCCCCGGTGGCAGTGACCAGCACACGAGGGCAGTTCTTGCGTTTTCATGAGCAGGGCAGACAGAGCCCCCAGGTGTGGCTGGGTGCCCAGAACCTTCAGGGAACTGGGTCCCTCCTGTTCTATTACCCAAGGATGGAGGGAGGGAAACGGAAGGAGATGAAGGAAAGAATAAGGGAGGTACATCCAGAAGGCACCCTGGGCTTGACCTACCTGTCCTGCTTCTCCTCCAGGAAGGTGAGCGACAGTGAGCCCACGTTCACCATCTACTCCCGGCTGGCCCACAGTCCCCAGGGATCTGACGGGGAGCTGCTTTGCCATCGCATAGAGCAGGAGTACCGGGTGGGTCCCTTGGAGCTGAACCGCGAGGCCATCCTGAGGACAAGCACCAAGCTGAACACGGGGCAGCTCCTCTACTCGGATGACAATGGCTACCAGATGCAGCGCAGGCCCTACAGGGACTACAAGAACAACACCATCGCTCGGGTATGCCCTTAGCTGTCGTGGAGTGTGGCTGCTGTAGACCCAATTGTGATGGCCATTTTCCAGAAAGCAGGAGAGTCCCCTTAGGGCCAGATCATCTCCAGAGCCCCGCTGCCCTGAGTCTGCCCCTGGGGCCTGCGGCCAGGCTTGTTCAGACCAGGTCTCAGAGCTCTGGGGCCACCGCAGATGAGCTGTGTCCCTGAGGTCCCTTCTGTGCACCGTGGGTCCTCCTCAGTCAGATGGATGACCGACTGGGGGTTGCTTAAGGATTAGGCCTGAACGGGGTGTGATTCTCCTTTGCTGCTCAGAGCACAGCCACAGCCTGTCCTCCAGGGAGAGCTGAGCAGGGGCTGAATTCCAGAATCATTCAGCTCCCAGACCTCGCCCTCCAGAGGCATGACCTTGGGTGAGTCCCTGATTGTCCCTGGACTCGGTGCTCTCCTGGGAAGAGAGCGACCTCCCCCAGAGCTGTGCTGAGGCCTGGGATGGTCCAGGGGCAGCGCCGTGCTGGGCACCTCCTGAGCCTTCCTCAAGTTAGTTGTCTCTCCTTCCAGAGGGACCCGGAGAAGGGGTGTAGTTCCTCCCTGCTCTGTCTTCCTTGAGCTTCTGTCAGTTCATCTCTACAGCTGTTCTTCACACCCTGTGCCCTGGGCTCCAGAGGGTCCAGGGCTATCAGCCCCGGACATCTTCCTCCAAAACAGGAAAGGGCAGGGCTGCGTGAGCGCTTTCCAGCCCCGACACCAGCGCCTTTCTATCTGGGAACCCCTGGCTGGGGGCCATCTCAGGCTGGACTGGCACAGATGCCTCATTGTCTCCCTGCACGAGGGTACCTTTGGGGCACATTTTACAGAGGGGGAAACTGAGGCTTGGGCAGGCTGGGTCTCCCAGGGCATAAGGTCAGGAAGCAGTGGAGCTGGACTTGAATCCAAGTGTGTCCATCTCACAAGTCAGAGCCCCTCCCATCACTACTGTGCCACCCTGGGCTGCTGCTGTGCCCATGCAGGAGGCCGCCTGGGGCCAGAGGGAGACCCGGGACCCGCTGGCTGACCTGGCCCATTGCCCCCACCACTAGCCTGCCAATGTTTCTGTCCACAGAATTACTACCCCATGGTGCAATCGGCCTTCATCCAGAGCAGACGCAGCAGGCTGGTGCTGCTGTCCGAGCAGGCGCACGGCGTCTCCAGCCAAGGGAACGGGCAGGTGGAGGTAGGAGGAGGCCCCTCTGGTCACTCTTGGGGACCCCAGGGCCCAGGCAGGCCCAGTCAGACAGTTGTCCCCTGCAGGTCATGCTCCACCGGCGGCTGTGGAACAACGATCTGGGAAGCATGGTTGCTGACCTCACACTGAACGACACCTCGGTTGTCCACCCGGTGCTCTGGCTCCTTCTGGGATCCAGGGCCCTCACCGGCAGCCTGCGCCAGAGGAGTCGGCTGGCGCTGCAGCACCGGCCCGTCGTGATGCTCAGAGAGATCAACGGTGAGGTGGCGGGGTGGGGGGGGTCCTTTCAGTGCACCTGACTTCACTGCCCCCAGGGGAGCCCACTTTTCCAGGGATGGGGCTGAGCTCATGTTGATAGCTAAGGGTGAACGATGTTGATTTATGATCTCTGAAGATGAAGATTTAGCTTTGGGATCAGGGCCCAGGCTTGATCACTCAGACCTTTTGTGTGGCAATAGTTATATTACACTGAAATGACAGAGAAAGCCTCTGACATGGACATCAGAAGGGGGAGGGGGAGAACCCCACTTGGTAGTCATATCAAGCCCTTATATACTTTTACCAGACCCACTCCCACAAGTGACATCTTAAATGAACAAGGTTAGAACCAACAAGAGAGAGGTCTTACCAGACTGACTGCCACAAGTCTTAAGATAAGATTAGTCAGGTACTTCTTAAGAAGGAGAAACCTGTCCTGGAGCACGATACTTTTTTATTATCTAATCACTAGTACAGAGTTTAAAGAAAACCAGACTCTTGAGCAAGATGAGTTGTTCTGTTGTGTAATCATTAGCTCTGGGCTTAAAGAAAGTTAGTCTTAAAGATTGCTGTCATAACACCTCAGAGTTTAAGTAAAAACATCTTTTGGGTCTAAGACAAAGAAATGTAGAAAAAAAAAATTTGTCCATTTCTTCTCCTCAAGGATCCTGGACTGCTTATCAATCCACCTAAGGATTAACTCTCTCAGCACCTGCCAGGATCTGGGCTACTTTGGGGTAGGAAGGGACCAGAGTCCTCACATCCAGGCCCCTCATTTTCAATGTGGGCAACTTGAGGTGCACAGAGGTTCAGTGACTCGTTCAAGGTCATACAGCTAGTAGGTTCACAGCGGGGACTTACTGCAATCCCCTCCTTACCTCTTTCCCCTCCGTCTCCTCTATTTCCTTCTCTGAGGACACTTTCTGCTCCTTCCTATGATACATGTCCCCATTCAGGTCTGGTTGCTCAGCATTTAAAAGGCTGGCTTGATCTGAACTAAGTGCATTGTCACCAGGTGAGGGTGACTCTGTTCTGTGTCCTGATCTGCAAGTTTTATGAGTTGCCTCTCCTGAGACTTCTATAGATTTCCTTCACTACAGTTGGGTATCATAGCTAAATAGTTGAACATGAATACTTTAAACAGTGAGTGCGTTTGAAAGTATTTGAAGATGCTACTATAGAGAATCTTTTAAATTTTATAGACATAAACACAAAGTGTGTATTTGTCCATTCTCTCTACAGGCATACCTCAACATATATGCATTTCCTTTTTTTTTTTTTTTTTAGCATGGACGATATTGCATTGTTTACAAATTGAAGGTTTGCGGCACCTTGCATGCAGCATGTTCATCTGCACTGCTCTTTCAACAGCACTTGCTCAGTTCACACCAGTGTATCACATTTTGCTATTTCTCACAGTATTCAAATATTTTTCATTATTACTATAATTGCTATAGGATTAGTGATCTTTGTGATTGTTCTTGCAGAAAGATCGCTAATCACTGAAGTCTCACCTGAGGTAACTTTTTTAACGAGAAATCTTTTAAAATCTAATGTATATATAAACTGTTTTTCTTAGACATAATGCTATTGCACACAATAGATTATAGTAAAGTAGAAACATAAATTTTACATGCACTATGAAACCAAGACACTCGTGTCTGGCTTTATTACAATATTTGACTTATTTCAGGGGATGGAGTCAAACTCACATTAATTCCAAATTTTGCCTTTAATCCTTAACCTGTTTTCTATTTCTCATCACTTGCAGAAGTTTCGACGAGGGCATGATTTTAGGTTTTCCCTGTTTGAGATTTAGGCTAGACCTTCACAAGGCATTAGCAAGAAGGTGGGTGGTAGCTGACTCATGCACTGAGCATTTGTTGAGTGCCTGACATATGCTGCAGACTGTTCCTGCATTTGACCCAGCTCTTGTCCTGAAGGATTTCTCAGGGGCTCTACTGGGGAACAAGTCATGGGATCCAACTTCAGGGTGAAGAGGGATTAGAGGTCACAAGAGTCCTGATGTCTGTATATTTGGTGGAGTTTGCAACCCCAGACCAGGTGGTGTATAGTGATCAACTTCAAGAGGTAACAGCTGATGTTCTCTTGTTTGGCAGTAAAGAAACTGAAGGGGCAGGTAGTTGGGCTGGGCGTGGGGAAGCAAGTGGAATGGAAGGATGAGCTGGACAAGAGGCTGGGGCAGGAGGGAGACAGGGTAGCTCTGAGCCTCTCGGGAGCAGGTGGTCGTGTCCATCTCTTTTGGGACTGTAAGGAGCTGCCTGCCTAGCCACGCCTATGTCCAGGGGCAGACTCTGAGGAGAGGGACGGGTTTGGCCAGCTGGGCTGGGGCTGCTCTTGTGTCAGTCAGTGGTTCCTTCCTGGCAGCAGAGAGGATGTTGCCATGGTGAAAGAGCTCCGTGGCTGTGGTCAGCTCCATCCACGGTCCCATCATGACTGCGGTGAGTTCCATCCACGGTCCTGTCCATGGCTGTGGCCAGCTCCATCCCAGATTGGGGCACTGGGCTCTTCCATCTGCAAAGAGAAAAACCAAAGGTACTGAGACGGAGCCAGAGGAGCGTTTATTGTGGGGCAGACGCACCCGAGAGAAGGGTAGCGTGTATTGCTTCCTCGGGTGCTGGGCCTTTCATGGCCCACCCTCTCTGTCACCTGAGCTTCTGTCTGCAGACCTTGTTTCTCCTCTTGTCTGGGAGGAGGCTGTGAACAACTCTTGGAACAAAGGAACTGAGACGCCTGTGTCAAGGGCAGAAATCCCAGGGAAGGCTGATTGGCCCTGATCGAATCACGTGACCCAAGCCTGGCCAATCACTGAGGCCTGGGAACTGTAAAGAGACGGCGGCTTCGGCTGGAGCCCAGAGTTGAACCGAGCGTCTCCTGGAAGAGGAGGGCTGAGTCCCTCTGGGCAGAGGCAGCGATAGACGACAGCAAGGGAGCTGGCGTCTGAGACCTTGTTCACAGAGCAGGTCTCTGTGTGAACTCCCTGCAAGTTCTTGAAGAAATGGCGTCTTCTCTCTGGTCCCATCTCCCAGTCTGCGGTTTGAGCTGACTGGACCAGAGATTCAAGGCAGGCTGGGGCGTTTGCACCAACAGGTGCTTCAGGCTGCCTGCCGTGTGGGCCACAGGTGGGAGGGAGTGAGATCAGATGAAGTGGGGGACTTAGTGTGGCAAGCTGTGAGAGTCAGGAGGAGAGTTTGGCCCAGAGCCTCTCCTTGTCCATCTGCCTTCCAGAGATTGCCCCACGTGGCTCAGGTTCCAGGCAGCAAGAGGCTGTGACGCTGCCCCCAGGCGTCCACCTGCAGATCCTCAGCATCCCCGGCTGGAAGTACAGCTCAAACCACACAGAGCACCTGCGGACTCTCCAGAAAGGTGTGGCAGGTGTTCAGGTGTCCAGACTCACTCCTGCCTCCACATGTCAGCCCGGCCCCCCAGCTCATCACTGGACAGAGGGGCTCTCATCAGAGTCGTCCAGGCTCTGTGAGGTCCTGCTTCTTCCAGGGTCTTCTCCTGGAGCCACTTACACCGATGTCCCACCTGAATTTTGGGCTCAGGCATGACTTTGATGAGTTTCTGTTCATGCCTTGAAAAATGATTCTAATGTCAGGCACTGTGGATTGAGCCATGGATGACACAGGAAACGTCCCTGGGCTCAGAGGGCCCCTGTCTACAGAGGGAAGCAGGCAGTTCATCAGAGAGCAATTACATTGATCCGAGGAAAGTCCCAGCTGGGCATCACTGAGGGCTTCCTGGTGGAGGCAACACCTTCCAGAAACGAATAGGTCCTGTACCCCTTACCTGCCCCTTTAGGCTCTGAGCAGTTCCAGGACAGGGCTAACAGTGCCCCAGCCACTGCTGTGTCCCCAAAGCCGCAATCAGGGCCTAGGGTGTTCCCATATAAGTGTCAGCCCAATTAAGAAGGAGGAACAGAAAGAGGTCAAGGCCAGAAGTTACCTTTGTGCCTGATAAACTGGATCTATGAAAGGCTGGCTCACGCCTGCAGCCACCTGGCTTCCTGACCCTGACCTCCAGCATCCCTGGACTCATCTGACAGGGTGGACGGGTTTCCCAGCAGCAGCAGAGTCATTTGGCTCCAACGTGTGTGTGTGTGTGTGGGGGTGGGGGGCAAGCCACTGAGAAAGCACCTCCTGGAGGCTGCTGTAGTGAAGTAAGGGAGACACGGGCTGGGCCAAGCAAGACCCTCTTCCCAGGGAGGTGAGTAAGAAGCTGAGTGAGGGGAGCACTGGGGATGGCAAGAGGGCCGCCTGCTTCCCCAGAAACAAACAACCCCCTTATCATCATCACCTGCATCACCATTGTCGTCATCTCCAGCATCATTTCCCAGTGCCAGAAATCCTTCCCTGATTCTCGAGCTCCAGTCCCTAAACCCATCACTTGAATGGAGACAAGAGACTTGGCAGACCTCTTATGCTGCAGTAACAAGGAGCCCACGCGCTCTCTGCCTCACGCAGCACAGTTCATTCCAACCCCTCACTCTGTGGGGTCAGCAGGGTGGCCCTTCTCATTTGTTCTCCAACAACCAGAGATGGAGGCTCTAGTACGACACGGTTCCTAGCTCTTGGTGGCAATGACCTGACACATTACCTTTGCAATGTGACTCATCTTCAGGGTTTCAAGGCCACACTCCCCTTTACAGGGGCCAGGGCAGAGAGAATCTTCCAGAGAACAGGAGGCTGGAGGGACAGGCCCAGTGAGGACCTCACCAGTGAATAAGAACGAAGACTTCCCAGATTTCAGCGCTCGCCCCAGTGTGGGTGGTGGGAGGCAGTAGCTTTGGCTGCACCTGGGTTGGAGTCCTCCCCCCTCCTTCTTTATGCACACCAGCTGTGTGTCTGGGCAAGTGCCCGCCCCTCTCTGAGCCTTGTTGGTCATCTGCAAAGTGGGGCTGTGTTAGCTGCCTCCGAGGAGGGTGAAGATGTGAAAGGGAGGTGAGAGTGTGAAGTGCCAGGCCGAGACTGTGTCCTCATGCCACCTTCCTTCTGTCTCCAAGACCAAAAGCACGAGGCCAAGGCAGACCTCCGCCGTGTCCTGCTGCGGCTCCAGCACCTGCATGAGGTGGACCAGGACCCCGTGCTGGCTCGGCCTGTGACGGTGAACCTGAGGGTAACCTGCCCCTCCCGTGTACTGTGACATCACTGAGTCAGGCCCCCAGGAGGAGGCACCCTCGGGAGACAAACCCTGGTGACTGGGTGTTTGCTGGGGTGGCCACACCTGCCTCCACCTGCTGGGAGTGCTGATCCAGCTCGGCACTTGGGAGCAGCTCCTTCCGGCCTCAGTTCCTCATCTGTAAAATGGGACTGCCCCTCCTCCCATGGGGACTTGCACTACAATGAATGTGGGGGATGCTGGGCCCTGGCCCTGGTGTGGCTGCCCTTCTTCGTCGGGTTCTCTGCTCAGATCTGTGGTCCGGGTGCTCACCCCTCCCTGTGCTCTGCCCTGCAGGCTGTGCTGGGGGGACTGGGCTCCGTGGTGTCCGTGGAGGAGCGCTCACTCACAGGGACCTGGGACGTGAATGAGATGCATCGCTGGACCTGGAGCACGCGGGACCCTCACCGCCGCAGAGGTTCGGGCTCCCTGGTCCTGATCCGGCCCCGGGTCCCCAGCCTGACCCCCAGCCAGACCCCAGCTCTGCCCCTAAGGCCTGTGTGACCTGGAGCTGGCCGTCCTTCTCTGGGTCTCAGTCTTCCTGAATCAGCCGCAGAAGGTTATAGACTCTAGGGTTCAGGTCAGTCTCCACGTGCCAGAGCCACAGATAGGCTGCGTGTGTGCGTGCATGCACTTGTGTGCCCAAGACTACAGCCCTCTGCAGCCTTGAGTGACCCCAAACTTTAGGTGCCCCCCCGGTGTGGTGGCGGCTGCCTGCTATGCATCATGCTGCACACACAGACTGCTTCTTGCCTGGAAATATTTGCCTCTGCTCTTCCTTCTGCCTGGAAAGCCCTTGTCCCTGTATCTGGCCCAGGGCTGGGTCAGTAGCCTCCCTTGCTCTCTCCTCTCCCTCACTTTGCTCTGTCCCATTTATCTCCTTTTTTGTCTACCGCACACAGCATAGTCTGGCTGCGTAGGTAGGCACTTAGTCAATGTATGATAGATGGATAAAGGGATGGTTTGATAGAAAAAAGGATGGAAGGAAGGAAAAAAAGTAGATGGATGATGGACAGGTCAATGGTTGAGTGATAGATGGATGGAAAGAGGAAGGAAGGAAGGAAGGAAAGAGAATGAGGGAGGATGAATGAAAGGAAGGAAAATGGATGGAAGATGGACTGTTGTGTAGACGGAGGTTGAACAGATGGATAGGAGGATGCAGGATGGAGGGCAGTATGAAAGGATGGAAGAGTGTGTGGTGGATGATTGGATGTTTGCATGGATGGATGGATGGAGGGATGGGTGCAGGAGCAAGTATCATCCCAAGGAGGAAGCCTAAACCCCAGGGTGTGTCTAAGGACAGCCCACTGAGATCAAGGGCAGGGCCCCTCATGGCCTCAGTGAGAAGGCTCTTAGGCACGTATCCGGGTCCACAACCCATGGAGAAACCAGACCAAGCAGGGCCAGAGCCCCCTGTACGTGCACGGCTTGACTGTGCTGCGCCGTCGGGGAGGCCAGAAGTGAAAGAGGCCCCCTGGCAGTGCAGTCCTGTCAGTGGGGTCAGCTGAGGATTGTAACCACAGACCGCAGACGCAGCCGGAGCCGTGTTGTCAGGGGGATGCGGAAGGAGGGCCCCTGGGGAAGCAGGTGGTCCAGGGGCCGTGCTGGACAGACCCTCTCTGCTCCCAGGCAACTCCAGTCAGCCCTCGCCACCACCAGGAGGCCCCGAGGTCACCATCTACCCGAAGGAGATCCGGACATTCTTCATTCACTTTCAAGAGCACTGAGCCCTTGGCAGATTCTTGGACCAAGAACACAGGAAAGAAGGCTGGAGGGATGACTGGAACGCAGCCAATCTGGTGGGCTAAGGGCAGGAAATGGATGGATGGGGGGTGTTCTGACTTCTTAAATAAAATTGCATTAAGGACCTATGTCTTCCCCTGCCCACTGGAGCCAGCCCTCTCTCTCCTCTCCTATTACGGATGGTAACTTCACACATGCTCACACTCCTGCTTCACCTGCAAGAGTCTAAGCCAGGAAGTTCTCCCAAAGGCAGAAGGTAGAATCCCCAGGGATAGCAAAATGCATCTGCCTGCATCCTGCCAGATCTCAGCAAGTCCACCAGTGTTAACACTGGCCCTGCTGTGTCCCGGGCACCTTCATGGGCTCATCCCAGGGTGGAGACGCCCCTGCTGTGGAGGGATATGCCTAAGATATACGGGAGGGAGCTACAGCACTGGGCTACTGACCCGGATGTGTGATGCCAAGCTCTGCGCCCAATCTCATACTCTTGCCCTGGCCCTTGGGCACACCTGCCCTACAGGAAGTTCCTACAGCTCAGGCCACTGAAAGATGGAAGGAAATCATGTAGCAAGTGAAACACGGAAAACCCAGTGTAAGGATTATTAATATTAAAGATCCCGCTGGCCTCATGATTTCAGGACCAAGAACAGCAGCCACCTCAGGACTCTGTGCCCCTGGTGACCATTATGAGACAGAGCAGGACATGGAGGCGCTCTGGAGCTGGTGGGTACCCTCAGAAGGGTTGGCACAAGAAGGGGAGAAGAAGAGATGGCCGGAGCAGATGGCCATATGAAAGCGTGTCAATGCCATGCAGCTGTGTCCTCTGTGCCCAGGTTCTGCACTGGGGTTGCCTGCCTTAGTATGAAGCCCATTTTATGCAAGACAAACGGAACGGGAATGGGTAGAGAGGAAGGTTCTCAAACTGTGGATGTTTGACTCTGCCCTGAAAAACTTTTCCTTCTCCCCAGCCCCAAATGCCCTCTGTTGCGGGAAGAGCTGTCTGAACTCCCCTGCTCCCCAGGGATGCCCTATAGAGCTGGACAAAGCCCTGGAAGCCAGTTCTAAGGAGGAAAATAGAGATGCTCCCCATGAGATCTTGACAGATGAGTGGAGGACTGACCTTCTGATTCCAGCTGCCTCACCCAATGCAGAACAATAACCTCCCCTCTGGACACTAATGACCCCTAGAGTGCAGGAGTGTGGATGGACTTGAAAACCCTGCCTACCCATCGCCCAGCCCCAAAGTGAGATTAGAGGAGAGATGGCCAGGGAGAGGGAACAGGTGGAGTTATAAAGAGAGGAAGCCAGAGCAGAGAGAGAGAAAGAGCCTGCAAGACCCAGCCTCGCCCTGGCTCTCCTCCCACACCCTGGCCCAGGACCAGCCATCTCCCCAGCACCCTGTGCCCTCCACCCCTCCTCCAGGAAGCCCTCCAGGGTCCTCCAAGCACGTCCAAACCACCAGAGCAGATTCTCCTGTGGGCAGAGCCACCACGGCCAAGTCCTATCTCCCCACAAGGACATCCTGGGGGCAGCACAACTCCTGTCCCTCACCTCCAGCACAGAGCCTGGCACAGAGTCAGGGTTCAGTGGCTGTTAACTGATGAGAACTTGCGAATGGGGTGCAGGCAGCCTTGCAGCCTGGAGTGGGGTGGACCTGCTGTGTATGAGGAGAGTTACCTCTGTGGTCAGGCATTGCGTGGGGCACGTACATCTCCAACAGCTTAGTATCCAAACCACCCTATGGACAGACCTACGAGTGCCCCCTGTACAGGTCAGGAGCCTGGGGCTCTGAGTCAGGCTGTCAGGAGGTGTGCCCTGCCCTGCTCCAGGAGTGAGGGACTCACTCACACAGCAGGTGGAGGTGGAGTTGGGAGGAGCTGCTGAGCTGAGCTTTATGTGCTGTGCTGTGGGTATCACCCACACCATCCACGGTAGAAGGGGGACAGCCATGTCCATGACAGTTACATCCCTGAGTTCTTTCCCTCAAAAGATCAAGAGGGACATAGCGCTGTCTGTCCTCTAGGGCATGTGACTAGCCTGAGGGCTCAGGATGCCCCGATGGGCAGACTGCCTGGGCCGCACCCAGTGCCAAGATCCACCCAGCAGCAGCGGGGCCCCAGCATCCTCCAGCTTCCAGCCTTCCCTGGCTCCCGTGTCTGCCCGATATGCTTTGTTCCTGGAGCTGACCCAGCAAAGGACATAATGGACCCATGTGGACCAAACACACAGGTTAATACGGAAAAATATTCATCAGTAAATGCTATGGAGGCTGGATGCGAGGCCCAGAGAAAATCTCTCAGAGATGAGGCGACATAAAGGGGGAATAGCACCGGCCAGACAGCAAGTGGGGGAAGGTGCTTCCCAGCAGAGGGAGCGGCGCCTCAGAGGGCCTGACCCGGGACAGGGCTCAGCCTGTAGGGAGGCCCGACCCTGCACTGTGGTGCTGGGAGGATGGGGCTCCTTCCAGGCCAGGAGCACAGAGGCCAGGACTCGGCAGAGGAAAAGGGTCGTGAGGATGGGGGGCAGTGGAGCTGCCAGCAGCTTCAGGATGGACTGAGCAGAAGAGTGGGCGGGCGGTGAGGCCAGAAAGGCAGGGGGAGACATGTGCTGGAGGGGCTAGGTGCAGGCTTCGGGTCAGGCTCCCAGAGGCAGACACGGGAGCCACGGAAGGCTGGAGGCTGGAGGATGCCGGAGCCCTGCTGCTGGGGGGAGGCACTTGGCACTGGGTGCAGCCCAGGCGGTCTGCCCATCAGGGCATCCTGAGCCCCCAGGCTAGTCACACGCCCTAGAGGACAGACAGCGCTGTGTCACAAAGAGAACACGGAAGTGGTGCTGGTGGGTCCATCTTGAGAACTCCACGCAGCACAGAGGAGGGTCGGGCCGTTCTTTCTCTGGAACACCCAGCACAAGTCATGCTTCATGCTCTCATGAGCTGCTATGGCCCAGATCAGGAAGTGGTCACAGGCCGCACGCCCACGTGTGACACTGGGGACAAGCGGGCACTGCTGTGGGTTCCTGCCAGGACCTTGTGTTCTCATGGTGCCCAGGCCCAGTGTGCAGTTCCTGGTGCATCTCATTGGAGCTGAACACGTGTGCACTCGCCCTTTTGCTTGACAACACTTTGCTGCCAGGAACCAAGGTCACGTGTCCCAGAACCTCAAGTAGCCTCTTCCACTGGACCACTGGGCATGACAGAGCCTGATCCAGAAAGAACCGCTCCGGTGCTGTAGCCTGTCCCTGCAAGGAGATGATACCTTCTCTTGAAGTGTCTTAGTCACTATGTTTTGTCTGACTCTTTGTGATCCAAAGGACTGTAGCCCACCAGGCTCCCCTGTCCATGGATTTCTCCAGACAAGAATACTGGAGTGAGTAGCCATTCCCTTCTCAAGGGGATCTTCCCTATCCAGGGACTGAACCACGGTCTCCTGCGTTGCAGGCAGATTCTTTACCATCTGAGCCACCTACTGGTAAAGAACCTGCCTGTCAATGCCGGGGATATAAGCAATTCAAGTTTGATCCCTGGGTTGGATAGGTACCTTGGAAGAGGGCATGGCAACACACTCCAATATTCTTGCCTGGAGAGTCCCATGGACAGAGGTCCTGGAGTCCACAGGTTCCCCAGGAATTGGACTTGACTAGAGATTTAGCAAGCACCCAGTGAAGCACAGTGAGCCCTGAGGTTCTTACAGAAGCTGCCCTCAGCCCAACTCTCTGGGAGCCTTCTGGTCTCCCAATCTGTGAAATAACACATGTCTGCTGTTAAAGACTCTCAATGGGAGGAAAGTGCAGGTCAAGGCAGGTCAGCTGGGTTCCAGGCAGGGTATGGGAGAGAGAGGATGGAGGCCTGCTTGGAGACCGTGTTCTCCACATGTATTTGCTGGGGGAGAGGACGCGGTGGACAGAAGGGAGAGTGAGTCTCAGGTCTGGCAGCGATATTAAGAGCCACTCAGGCATTTGGGTATCAGACAGAAAAGCCCACTCCCTTGCTCCTGAGCGAGGGGTACAGAGACCCCCAGGCAGCACTCTGGCCCCTGCAGGTGCACCTCCGTGCCAGCTGTCCTCCAGGAGGAGGCCCTGTGGTTGTCATCTCACGTGCATTCCCTCAAAGGCCTCAGCTCCTGTGAGGGCGTCCCATTTTACAGATGGGCTGCTGAGACCCAGAGAGCTTAGTCTTCTTGCCAAGGTCACTATCCCTGATCCAGATGTATTTTTGAGTTTCAGGCCTTGTTGCTCCTCCACTAGCTGTGCAACCTCGGGTTCAGTTCAGTTCAGTCGCTCAGTCATGTCTGACTCTTTGGAACCCCATGAACTGCAGCAGGCCTGGCATGCTGCAATTCATGGGGTCGCAAAGAGTTGGAAAGACTGAGCGACTGAACTGAACTGAACTGAGGCCTCCCTGTCCATCACCAACTCCCAGAGTTCACTCAGACTCACGTCCATCGAGTCAGTGATGCCATCCAGCCATCTCATCCTGGGTCATCCCCTTCTCCTCCTGCCCCCAATCCCTCCCAGCATCACAGTCTTTTCCAATGAGTCAGCTCTTCGCATGAGGTGGCCAAAGTACTGGAGTTTCAGCTTCAGCATCATTCCTTCCAAAGAACACCCAGGACTGATCTCCTTTAGAATGGACAGATTGGATCTCCTTGTAGTCCAAGGGACTCTCAAGACTCTTCTCCAACACCACAGTTCAAAAGCATCAATCCTTCGGTGCTCAGCGTTCTTCACAGTCCAACTCTCACATCCATACATGACTACTGGAAAAACCATAGCCTTGACTAGACAGAATTTTGTTGGCAAAGTAATGTCTCTGCTTTTTTATGTGCTATCTAGGTTGGTCATAACTTTCCTTCCAAGGAGTAAGCGTCTTTTAATTTCATGGCTGCAGT
>SJYQ01002538.1:0-27732 GCA_006410935.1 Redunca redunca | reverse complement strand
CAGTCCTGTGGCCACTGCTGAGTTTTCCAAACTTGCTGGCATATTGAGTGCAGCACTTTCACAGCATCATCTTTCAGGATTTGAAACAGCTCACCTGGAATTCCATCATCTCCACTAGCTTTGTTCGTAGTGATGCTTTCTAAGACCCACTTGACTTCACATTCCAAGATGTCTGGCTCTAGATTAGCAATCACATCATCATGGTTGTCTGGGTCATGAAGATCTTTTTTGTGCAGTTCTTCCGTGTATTCTTGCCACCTCTTCTTAATATCTTCTGCTTCTGTTAGGTCCAGACCATTTCTGATCCTATTACCATTTACTTTCTTGTTTTGGATTTCTTTTAGGTCTATTCTTTCTCTTGTGTTTTCTGTCTAGATAAGCTCATTTAGTGTTTGTTGTAAAGCTGCTTTGGTGGTGCTGAATTGTGTTAACTTTTGCTTGCCTGGAAAGCTTTTGATTTTTCCAGAATGCAGTCCTTGCTGGGTAGAGTAATCTTGGTTGCAGGCTTTTCCCTTTAATCCCTTTAAGTCTGTCCTGCCACTACCTTCAGGTCTGCAGAGTTTCTGTTAAAAGATGTGCAGTTAGCCTTATGAGAAACACCTTGTATGTTATTTGTTGCTTTCCCCTAGCTGCTTTTAATATTTGTTCTTTGTGTTTAAAGTCTGGCAGGTATGAATGATCTGGCCATGACCTATGAGACTAGTGATAAGTCATCCCTTTAGACTGGGTTTGTGTCCCCTGAATGAAGTAAAGACTCTGAATGTGGAATTGAAAGTGAAAGTGAAAGTGAAGTCGCTCAGTCGTGTCCGACTCTTTGCGACCCGTGGACTGTAGCCCACCAAGCTCCTCTGTCCATGGGATTCTCCAGACAAGAATAGAATGTAGAATTAGGGGCCACCAAGTCAACACCCATCGGGCCTGCCCTCCTCAGACAGACCATCTGGGGTCAGGGTGTGCTCTGCACAGTTTACTGACTCCCATCTCAGACCCACCATCCCCAGGTCTTCCCTCCTCGCCAGCTGCTCCTCCTTGGTCTCCTCTGTTTCATACACACCACCTGCTGCTCCCATTGGTCCCCGAGTTCTCAGAGCCCACTCCCAGTCCAGCCACCTGGTGGACTTCATCACCTCCTCTGCACCAGACCCCAAGTCTCCTCCAGGCTCCCCCCAGTCTCCCAGCAGTCACCCACCTCCTGGTTGGGCCTAGTTTGTGGATCTGATCTCATTTTTGCCCCAGAATCCTGGAATCTTCTGGGCCAGAGCCAGTGTCCCAGACTGGTGAGCTCATCAGTGAAGGGCAGTTTGACTTGGCACCAGGCACTTGAATTCTCTGAGGCTTTGTTCTCTCATCCTAACATGCAGAGTTTAGCCCCAGCTCAGAGTATTCAGATATTATATTTCAGGAGCCTCTTTGGGAAATTTAACCAATGGATTCTCAAATCTGGGGACTTCTGCAGTCACCTTGATCTCTGCACATAGGGATGCCATGAAAATCATGAATAAATGGATGAATATTTAGGTAATTCTGGAATGGGCCACTTGACTTTGTATCTGTTTCACCAAGACCCTGCTTGGTCTGGAATAGAATTTCAGCCCTGGAGAAGGGCACGAAGCCTGAGAGAGTGAGGGGGTGATGGGCCACCATTCAGTCACTGAGGAGCTTTATCTTTTTGCAGAAGGACATGGCTTTCTCTATGAAATATTTGGGACTCGACCACAATTCTCCTGGCAGGTCGACTCATTTGGTGCATCTGCCACGACCCCCACCCTCTTGGCCCTGGCGGGCTTCAGTGCCCACGTTATCTCCAGGATCGACTACGACCTGAAGGAGGCCATGCAGGATAACCGGGTGAGTGGTGAGCCGCATCTACCCATCCACGTTCTAACCATCAGAACAGAAAAACACAGCTGCACCTATAATGAGCCATAACGAGCTCCCCATGTCTGGGCACATTCAAGCCGAGTTACAGACAGCCTGGCTGGCAGGCCTGGCCGAGAGTCCTGCCCTGGGGAGGGTCAGATGAAGGTGCAGGTAGGCAGCATCTGGAGGGCTGATTCCTCCACCTCCTGTGGCTTTGGGCAGTCAGGGAAAACCATGAGGAGGGGGCAGCAGAGGGGGATCTTGACCTGAACCCCTGAGAGCAGAGGGGGCAGTGAGTGAGGAAACTCAGGCGGGGCCTGGAGAGGGGGAGCCGGAAGCCATGTCGCCCCTGGGCACTCACTCCATCCCTCCGGGTTTGCAGCAGCTGCAGTTCGTGTGGCGAGGGTCCAGATCCCTGTTGGCACAGCAGGAAATCTTCACACACGTCCTGGACCATTTTGGCTATTGCTCGTGAGCACCTGCCTTGGGCCAGTCCCTATCCCAGCACCCTCCTTGGACCACCTCAGCCACGCCCTTCATGGCCAGCCCTGAGGGCACGCACTGAGCACCCATCTTATAGAAAGAACAACTGTGGCCTGGATGTGCAGCCAAGGTCCCACAGTAGCAGCCACGGGGCAGCTGCACTGGGCTCTGGAGGCAGCACCAAGGCCTTCGTGTCCTCAGCCCCCCTGTGGGCTGTCTTGTGGGCAGCCCTACATCCAGTCCCCTCTGCCCTCTGTGCCTGCGAGGCTGTGGGCAGGGGCTGAGCCCTCATGAACAGGGGAGGTGGGATGAAGGGGCAGCCTGGAGAAGAACCTGGGGGGACTCACTAGCAGGTTACTGACATTGGCCTCCACTCTGCACCTGGTACTGCCTCTCAGCTTTTCCACCAGTACTTTCACTCAGTCCTCTTAGGGATCTTCGTACATTTTATGATCAGGAGACTGAGGTTCACAGTGTTTCAAATTGGTCATTCCTGTGGGCTGGTCAATGGGCCCTCCTATGTGATTCCCTGCTGCCCAGCATGAATGGCGAGACCCTCACTGGGGGCTGTCCAGAGCCCTGAGGTTCCTTCCTGGGGTCAGAGCCTCCCAAGCTATATTGGAGTCTGAGGATTTTGTGCTTCTGCTCTATCTTTGTATAGCATTTTGTGATTCTGTTCATCATGATGTGTTTTTCATCATATTTTATTTCAAAAGTGTGAAAATCTCATCATGGTGATACTGAGATTTTTGCAAGTGTGAAGTTTTGTGCAAAGGCAAGTATCTCGCTTGCGTCGTTGAGGTCACAGCCCTGCTCGGGGTCCTTGGAATAAGATTTGATGGGCCCAGAGGTCACCTAAAGAATGAATGATCACACGAATCACATCTGATCCATGTGGAGGAACTGGGGTGCAGAGGGTGTGTGCTCCACCAAACAGCTGAAAACTCATGGGCCTTTCAGGGTAATGTGGCCAAGGTCCTGCAGGCCTGAAATGTGGCACCTTCTGTGCACATAGCTCTCATCTGCCTACCACCACCCTGTCTGCAACAGAAGCTCCGATGCTCTGACCTTGCTGAGCTCTGCTTGTCTCCCAGACCTCGGGCTGCTGCCCTTCTCAGGGCTGGGCCCCCTAACACTCCTCTCCCTCTCCCAGTGAAGGATTTTACTGGGATGGTGAACCCATCTTCCCACATCCACCTGCGGATGGCTGGTACCCCAACATGCAATTACCTGTCGGAGAAGACTCCAATCCTTTGTTGAGGCCATGTTGTACAATGTGGGGGAACGAGCCACCTGGTTCCAGACACCACACCTCCTCTGGCCCTGGGTAAGTTGGGGACCCAACCAGGCACTGGTTCCTCAATTCTGCCCAGGGTGTGCTGTCATGGGTCCGACCTCAGCACATGGGTCCACCCGGGACTGGTGCTTAGTGTTAGCCAGGCCAGTGTCCATCCAGGCAGTGGGCCACCCCAGCCCCGGCTCAGTCCTCCTTCCCAAGTCCTCACCCAGTCTACCAGCTCCTCCCCCAACCCTGGATCACCCCCACCACCTCCACCTCTGATGCATCCCCTCCCTGACGCAGGCTCCAGCCTCTCTCCAGCTCTCCCCTCCTTTCTCCTTCTCAATGCTGGCAGCAGAGGCCTGGGCCTGAATCCTGGCTCCCTACTCAGGGGCTGTGAGACTTGGGACCCCCTGGGCCTCACTTTTGTCATCTGTGAAATGGGGATGATGACAGGACCTGCTCCATAGACTGGATTTCAGGTCAAGATGGGAAAGATGCCCAACACCCAGTCACCATTGTTGTCACAGCTAAACCGTATGGAGCACCCAGTGTGTGCCTGGTACTCTTCTATGGGATGCACATGTCTCCCCCATTTTCTCTGCCCAGCTGGGCGCAGGGGCAGGCCCTATGGTGTCCTGTCTACTACTTATAAGGAACCGAGAGCCAGAGAGGTTAGGGAATCTTTCCGACGCTACACAGGTACTTAGCAGGGCAGCTAGGAAAGTGGAATTTGTGCTCAGGCCATCAGAAAAGCTATACAGCCTGCTTTCTTTGTGTACAACTATCTCTATTTTGGGAAGGGAGTTAAATTATTTTTAATATATGAGTGTGTGTGTGTATATGTATGCGTTAGTCACTCAGTCGTGGCCAATTCTTTGTGATCCTGTGTACTGTAACCCTCTAAGCTCCTCTGTCCATGGGATTCTCTAGGCAAGAATAGTGTAGTGGTTTGCCATTTCCTACTCCAGTATATATGAGCAAATATTAATAAATTTTTGACCAAAATTGTATATATTAGGTAAACAGGCAAACTGGTATGATAACTTAAATCAAAATATATTAATATATGGCAGCTTGCAGGCATATATGTAGGCGGTTAGAAAAACACAATGAAATGTTTACTGTCTCAAGAATTATATTTATGTATGTATGCTTATGAGGCTTTCCTGGTGGCTCAGACGGTGAAGCATCTGCCTGCAATGCAGGAGACCCAGGTTCAATGCCTGGGTTGGGAAGATCCCCTGGAGAAGGCAATGGCAACCTACTCCAGTATTCTTGCCTGGAAAATTCCATGGACTGAGGAGTCTGGTAGGCTACAGTTCATGGTGTTGCAAAGAGTTGGACATGACTGAGCAATTTCACTTTGACTTTCACTTTCATGTATGCATATATATGTATTGTAATATGATAACTACAAAGATCTCATTAATATTTGTCACCACAAATAGTTACATAATTTTTTCCTGTAATGCAAATTTTAAGATTTACCTTTTATCAACTTTCAATTCAACAATAGAGTATTGCTCACCACAGCCCCCATTCTGTGCAGTGCAACCTTACACCTTCTGACTTTGTAGATGGCAATTTTTACCTTACGGCCTCCATCATGCATCCACCCCACCCTCCTGTTTTTGGCATCCACCAATCTGTTCTCTCTGTACATGAACCCATTTTTCACAGGTTTTCTCTTTTCTGTTAATTCACATACGCATGACACCATACAGTATTTCATCTTCCTCTGTCTGACTGTTTCCCTGAGCATAATGCTCTCAAGTTCCACCCATGTTGTTGCAAATGGCAGGATTTCCTCTTTTGATGGTGAATAACACTGTGTACGTAAAGCACGTTCTCTTGATCTGATCATCCATTGATGGTTGGTTGATTCCACACCTTGACTATTATAAATAATGCTTCAGTGAACATGAGGATACAAAATTCTTTTCAAAATAGTATTTTTGTTGCCTTTGAATAAGTATGAAGAGAGGGGATGGCTGAATCAGCTCTGTTATTAATTTTGGGGGGAATCTCCATACTGTTTTCATCATGGCTGGGCCAATTTACATTCAAGCCAACAGCGCATGAATGTCTCCTTTTCTCCTTATCCTGACATACGTTAGTTGTTTCTTTTCTCATAAACAATAGCTGTTCTAATAGTTGTGAGGTTGTACCTCTGTCTGATTTTATTTGTTCAGCATCTTTTCCCATCTGTTGGCCTCTCCATGTCTCTTCCTTGGACAAATGTCTTTTCAAGACCTCGGTCCATTTTTTACCTGACTTGTTTGCATTATTACTACTGATTTGTATGTGTTCTTTATATATTTTGGATATTAACCCTTTTCAGATTTATGACTTGCAAATATTTTCCCTCCTTTCATAGGTTGTCTTTATTTATGGTGTTTCTTTGCTGTGCAGAAGCTTTTAGTTTGATGTAGTCTGCTTGTTGATTGTGCTTGTTTATCCCCTTCCACGGGGTGCCAATCCAAAAACTCATCATCAAGACCAATGATGAGGAATCTGCTGCATACACTTCTGGAGGTTTTATAGTTTCACAGGTCCTACTCTTTGTGAACATTTGGACTATACAGTCCATGGAACTCTCCAGGCCAGAATACTGGAGTGGGTAGCTGTTCCCTTCTGCCCAGGATCTTCCCAACACAGGGATCGAACCCAGGTCTTCCACATTGCAGGCAGATTACCAGCTGAACCACCAGGGAAGACCAAGAATATTGGAGTGGGTAGCCTATTCCTTCTCCAACGGATCTTCCCAACCCAGGAATTGAACTAGAGTCTCCTGCATTTCAAGTGGATTCGTTACCAGCTGAGCTACCAGGGAAGCCCTTCGAGTTCCAGGAGTTACAATCAAGTCTTTGCTTAACTTGAGTTACTCTTTGAGTACAGTGTCTGGCAGTGGTCCAACCTCATTCTACACATGAGCATGTTCAGTTTTCACCAGATCGTTTCTGGTAGAAGATGTCCTTTCCCCAGTTTATATTCTTGCCCTTTTGCTGTAATATAATTACCACACACACATGGCTTTGTTCCTGAGCTCTCTATTCTATCCCATTGATCCATCTGTATCTTTTATTGTTGGTACCAGACTTTTGGCTTGCTGTGACTTTGCAGTGAAGTCTGAAATCAGGGTGCACGATGCTTCGAGTTTTGTTCTTCCCACTAAAGATTGCTCTGACTACTCAGAGTCTTCTGTGGTTCTCACAAATTTTGGGATTGGTTGTTCTCTTTCTGTGAAGAACATCTTTGGAATTTTTATAGGTGTTGCATTGAATCTGTAGATTGCTTTGGAAAAGGAGGCCCTCTTCTTGCAGTCATGAGCACAGAGTGTTTTCCCACTTACTTGTGTCTTCCTCCATTTCTATCATCACTGTGTCGTCTAGTTTTCAGTGTACAGGGCTGTCACCTGCTCCATGAAATGTATTCTTAGGTATTTTACCTTTTTGATATAACTATAAATAGGATTGTTTCCTTCATTTCTCTTTCTGATGATTAGTATTAGTGTGTGGAAACACTACAGCAGGTGATTATGTGTATTGATATTTTTATCTTGCAACTTTACTGCTGTTACTCATTTAAGATTTGTCTTTCGGCTTTTATATGATCTCTTTCTATAACAGCATTATAATTGCCATTAGTGAGAATTTTTCGGGTTCTGCTCCAATTTACATGTCATTCCTTTCCTATTTGCTGCTCTCTATGCTTTTTAAAACCATGTTAAATAAGCGGTGAGTGGGATCACCCTTGTCTTTTTCATGATCTCAGAGGAATAGGTTTTATCTTTTCATCCTTGAATTTATATCACTTGTCCGCTGTCATATATGATCTCTCAAATGATGACATGCTTTCCATCCACTTCTACTTTGATGAGAGTTTTTATCATGATTGGAAGATGAATTATGTCATATGCTCTTTTCGCATCTGTTGAGATGATCATACAATTTTTATCTTGCGTTTTCTTAGTGTGCTGTAGTACATGGATTGATTTGAGGACGTTGAACAATCCCTGCATTCCTGGAACAAATCCTGCTTGAAGATGGTGTAATATTGTCTTCATGTATTTGAATTTGTTTTGCTAATGTGTTGTTGACTTTGTGTCTATGTTCCTAGGAGATATTGAGGCTTCTTTGCCTAGTTTCATGTCAGGGTGATCTTGGCCTTGTATTTGACCAAGAAATTATATTGAAACTTTTCTGTCCAATTCTAGTGTATGGGACAGACTAACAAGAATGTGTATCAGTTCCTCTTCAATAGCTGATAGAAATTTCCACTGAAAGTTGAACATTGGTTTCTTGAGAGGTATCTGAATCCAGGTTCAATTTTGTTACTAGGAATCCATTGTTCATTCTTTCTATTTATGCATAGTTTAGATTATATATTTCCAAGGATTTATCAGTTTTTATACTTCAATATCTTTCAGAAGGTGTAATTAAGGTCAGTAAATTCAAGTAAGCCATTATCCTTTTTATTCATGTTTAGTATCTTACCATAATTAAGGTTATTAATATCTAGCAATGTGCCAGGGTTTAAGAAACAGTCAAGAAGGGAAGTCAATCAGACACAGAAAGCCAAAACTTGAATCATCTCACATGCGGAATTTCACAAGTATCATAGAGAAAGAGATCAGATTTTGGCAGACAAAGGTGGCTCTGGAGAGTGTGCAGAATTGGAGAATGTTGTGAAAGCGTACAAACCTGCAGCTGTAAGACAAACCAGTGCTGGGGAAACACCCTCAACATGGCAGAGAGGCAGACACACCCAGCACAGGGCCCAGGATCCGTGCCCGCCATGGGGAGTGCGGGTGGTCATGGGGATAGGAGGGGCTCTCCCCGTGCAGGCTGGGCTCTCACCCAGAAGGGCATGGCGTTGCTTCTGTCCCCGGGCCTGCAGGGATGTGACAGGCAGTTCTTCAACGCCTCACTGCAATTCACCAACATGGACCGTGTAATGGAGGAGGTCAACCAGTTTACATACCAGCATGGCATCTAGGTGCAGTACGCCACGCTGGGCAACTACTTCCAGGCTGTGCACTCTCACCAGCTCTCCTGGAAGGTCCGAGACCACCGAGACTTCCTGCCTTATTCCTCAGGTAGGAGCCTCTGGTGGGGGAGCAGGGAGGGATTCGGAGCCAGGGAGGAAAGGGGCCCCTAAGCTCAGGGCCTGCTCAGGCCTCTGCTTGGAGCCTGCTAGGGGCTCTGGGGGAGGTGCAGGCCCTGAGCCTCCAGCCTGACGCCCTCCACACTCTGCCCACTTCCTGGCTCCCGGAGCCTCTCACGCTGTCCACATGCAGCAGGTCCCATCTGCCTTTTACTGCAGTGCTGCCGGAAGACCGCCCCGTGCCCACCTCCTCTTCCTGCACAGTCCCAATTGTCCTGTAGCGTCGCCTCCTCTGATCCCCACGTGGTGCTTGTGGTAAAGAACCCACCTGCCAAGGCAGGAGACGCAGGAGATGCAGGTTGGACCCCTGGGTAGGGAAGATCCCTCGGAGGGGGAAATGGCAACCCACTCCAGGATTCTTGCCTGGGAAATTGCATGGACAGAGGAGCCTGGGGGGCTACAGTCCGTGGGGTCACAGCGTCGGACACGACTGAGCATGCATGCATGCATGTCACCTCCTCCAGGAAGCCTTTCCTGACCTTAAGTCTCGATCGGCTGTCTCCTCTTCCCCTCAGGGCCCTGCTTTTCACCTATTGCCACAGAGGCATTATTGGGGGACCTTGTCTCCCACAAGCCTGTGTCCTGGAGACCAGGACGGGTTTGGCTGTGGCTGGCAAGGCTCAGGGTGAAAGGTTGTGGAGTGAGCCTTGTGGTGGGTTGTGTGCACCGTGGAACCGTTCTGTGTCAGGAAAGCAGGGATGTTCATCTTGGTTAGCGCATCCAGTGTGAGAATGAAGTGAGGTGAGGAGAGCCCTTAGCCTAGTGCCTGGGCCAGAGCCAGGGCTCAGCAGATGCAACTGTTAACACTGACAGCAGCATCTCCATCCTGGGAGGCCAGGCACCATCCTGGACATGCTGTGGGCACTCCATGCTGAGGAGGTTAGCCTGGGGCCTGACTGCCCTGAAGGAAGCCCAGCATCAGCGCCTCTTCCAGGTCCAGCCCCACCCGCCTCCAAGTGGACCCCCTAGAAGGTCCAGCTCCTCTATCTGCAAGCCAGACAGGAATTATGCACACACAGCCTCCCACTGGCAGCTGGGGAGGCAGAAACACCCTCCACAGCCCAGTCCAGCCCTTGCTCAGGGCATCTGTGGGGGATGGTGTTGGCCAAATTATTGAACATCTGATACCCTTACTGCAAAGAATGCCAGAATCCTTGAAGGATCCTTGTTGTCCTGCTCCCTTTTGCAGAGAAAGAGGAGCTAGGGGGTGTGGGCGTGGGGAGAGACTGTGACCAGGACTCCATGAGCCAGGGCAGCCCAGGGACCCTGACCAGGCCCTGCCACCCAGCCAAATTTGCCCAACCCTAGGGCCTAACTGGGAGCACTCAGCAAGAGATGGTTTGAAGTGAAGGCACAGCCCAGTCTGTAGAAGCCATAGGAGTGGAGAAGAGTGGGAGATGAAACGCTTGCTGAGAGACAGCTCAGACCTCATGTGCTCAGCATGTCTCCTCCCAATCCTGCTTTGAACTCTGTCCAGGGTCAGGGAAGTAGCTACAGGGGTATGTCAGCTCCCACCCTCCTGCCATTCATTCTTGATAGGGAGACAGAGGGACCTACTGAGTTGTAGGCCAGTAAAGGATCTCTTTTGTCCTCAGAGGTACACAGGGCTGCCACACTCCAGCCCTTCTCTCTGGGTCCTGCCATCATCCCCCATTCCAGGGCCTTTCCCCACAGGCCATTCCAAGGGCCCAGGTGCACACTGGGTTTCTTGTCCTTGTCACAGTCCTTCAGCACTTGGGATTCTCCAGGCCTGCCCCAGCCCAGCCTGACCCTACCAGCTGCCCAGGACTTCCAGGGATCTTGTACCACTGCTAACTTGGCTGGACCAGGAACCCTGAGATCACCCCAGGCCTAGACTGTGTCCACGGGGACCCAGGCAGATCTGTCTCTGACCTCATCTTCCTCAGCAGTTCCCAGATGGGGCTCAGGGGCCTCCGTGGGCAGGATGTGACACCCACTCCTGGCCTTTTGCTCCTAGATTTATTTCACACCTGGACCGGGTTCTACGCCTCCCGAAGTGGTTTCAAGGGGCTGGCGAGGAGAGCCAGTGCTCTGCTGTATGCCGGGGAGTCCATGTTCACATGTTATGTGCTGTTGGCTCCCCACCAGTTCCTGGACCCGGCCTGGGGCCTGCGGCAGCTCCAGCAGCTCTGCTGGGTGGTCTCTGAGGTAACGCAATGCCTCATAGAGACAGGACAGAGTTGGACCCTCCGGGGCTGTGTGCTTTCCCCTTCCCAGCTCAGCACACCTCCCAGTCCCTGGTCACTACATGTCCACTTTACAGATGAGAAACCCCCAATTCTCCAGCAGCACCTGCTGAGAGGGAAGGGGAGTCAGGGCCCAGTGGGCATCAGGACAGCAGGTGCTGAGCAGAGGCCGGCCTGACCCCACTCTTGCTCTGCTCTGGTGGGGGCCCAGGTCCAGCACCACGACACCATCACTGGAACTCACGCTGTCAAGGTTGGTGACATGTTTGTGGAGCACCTGAGCACCAGGATGCAAGGGGTGCACAAGCTGATGGCCTCTATCATCCAGGACAGGTCTCCAGCCCACTCAGGTAAGCGAGGCCCCTGGGGGCACAGTGGGCCATGACAGGTGTCTGCCCCATTCTGAGAAGAGAGCCTGAGGGTCAGGGGATGGACCAGGATATCTGAACATCAGACTCAAGTCCCATTCAGCGGAGGTCCTCATTTCAATGTGAGCTGGGCAGATGCCTTCACTTCTCTGAGCCCTGTTTCCTCTCTATGATTGAGGAAGGGCTGTTGTGAAAACTAGAGGGAGGAATAAATGCTAACACATTCTGGATGTTGCCAACATCTGGATGTTTGCACAATTTAATGTAACGCTTAATGACCTGATAACCACAATGGTGTGATCACTTACCTACAGTCAGGCATCCTGGAGTGTGAGTCAAGTGGGCCTTAGGAAGCATTACTATGAAGAAAGCTAATGGGGGTGATTGAATTCCATCTAAGCTCTTTTAAATCCTAAAAGATGATGCTGTTAAAGTGCTGCACCCAACATGCCATCAAATTTGAGAAACTCAGTAGTGGCCGCAAGACTGGAAAAGTCAGTCTTCATATCAATCCCGAAGAACAGTAATGCCAAAGACGTTCAAATGACCACACAATGGTGCTGATTTTGCATGTTAGCAAGGTTATGCTCAAAATCTTTCAAGCTAGGCTTAAGCAGTATGTGAATGGAGAACTTCCAGATGTACAAGGTGGATTTAGCAAAGGTAAAGGAATCAGAAATCAAACCGCCAACATCCCTTGGATGATAAAAAGCAAGAGAATGCCAGAAAATCATTTACGTCTGCTTCATTGACTCCACTAAAAGCTTTGACAGTGTGGATCACAACAAACTGTGGAAAATTCTTCAAGAGATAGGAATACCAGACCACCTTTCTTGCCTCCTTAGAAACCTGCATGCAGGTCAAGAAGCAACATTTAGAATCGGACATGGAACAGTGAACTGCTTCAAAATTGGGAAAGGGGCACATCAAGGCTGTATACTGTCACCCTGCCTATGTAACTTACATGTACAATATGTCATGTGTATGCTGGGCTGGATGAAGCATAATCTGGCATCAGGATTGCCAGGAGAAATATCAATAACCTCAGATATGCAGATGACACCACCATTATGGGAGAAAGTGAAGAGGAACAAAAGAGCCCCTTGAGGAAGGTAAAAGAGGAGAGTGAAAAAGCTGGCTTACAACTCAACATTCAAAAAAATGAAGATCATGGCATTTTGTCCCATCACTTCATGACAAATAGATGGGGAAAAATGGAAACAGTGGAAGACTTTATTTTCTTAGGCTCCAAAATCACTGCAGACGGTGACTTGAAGCCATGAAATTAAAAGACCCTTGCTTCTTGGAAGAAAAGCCTTGACAAACCTAGGAAGGGTATTAAAAAGCAGAGACATCACTTTGCTGACAACGGTCCATAGAGCCAAAGTTATGGTCTTTCTAGTGTTCATGTACGGATATGAGAACTGGACCATAAAGAAGGCAGAGTGCAAAAGAATGGATGCTTTTGAACTATGGTATGGTGCTGACGAAGACTCTTGAGAGTCCCTTGTACTCAAGAAGATCAAACTAGTCAATCCTAAAAGGTAGCAACCCTGAATACTCATTGGAAGAACTGATTCTGAAGCTGAAACTCCAATAGTCTGTCCACCTGATGTGAAGAGCTGACTCATTGGAAAAGAGCCTGATACTGAGAAAGACTGAGGGCAGGAGAAGAGGATGACAGGGGATGAGAAGGTTGGATGGCATCATCAACTCAATAGATATGAGTTTGAGCAAGCTCTAGGAGATGGAGAGAGATGGGAAAGCCTGGTATGCTGCAGTCCATGGGGTCTCAAAAAGTCACACACTATTGAGTGACTTAACAGGAATCACACATCCTGAAAGCTGAAACTGTCACTGTCCTCACTTCATAGCTGAGGACCCATGCACAACACACAGGTCATGGCCCTGCCCAGGGTCAGACAGGTTGGATTGGGACCCTTAGCCAAGTGCTCCCCAGCTCTGCAGACAGCATGAAGTTTTCTCAGGGACCTTGGCCAGTCTGGCCCCTGCATTCCCTCCTGAGCTCAGCTTGGAGGCACATCACATCTGGGCTGCCATGTGACCAGCTTCTTTGTCTATGAGGATTTCACAGGTGGAGAGTGAGTATCACCCCATTTGCCTGCAGCTGACAGGCTTCATCCTTGAAAATCCTGGGCCAACAGAGACAACTGTTGTCCCTGAAGGAGCATGTGGCCCGCCCACCTTCCCAGGGTCCACAGTCACCCTGCTCTCTCACTGTGCCCTCCCCACCCTGCCCCTCCCCTAACCTGCCCAGCTCTTCCCTCTGCTCTGTGTACAGTCCCATCTTACCTTCAGACTCCGGAAGGGCCCTGGGGTCAGGAGTGCAGCAGACTGGAATCCTGTCCACAGGGACTGGGGTGGGGAGGGGATGACGGGCATAGAAATGGAGGTAGAACTGGGTCCTTCCAGTGACTGGTGAGGCCAGCCATTCCCATGAGCTCACGGGGGCAGCTCCCCAAGGAAAGGGCAGGTGGAGACCCCAGAAAGGCATCCAGCCATAGGAACTGCATGGGCAGAGGCCAGATCCAGAAGTCATCAAACGTGGTCATAGCCTGGGGCATATGGGGTGGGGAAAGAGTGGAAAGGGAATCCAGGTTCATACCAAAGAGGGCTCCAGTGCTGACTTTGGTGATTGACCCTGACCCTCCAAGGTCCAGAGAGTTCTGTCTGTACATTGCCAAGCACTCAAGCTTTGGAGCCATGCCTTAGGACATGGGTCACCTTGGACAGCTGACCGTTCGCTCTGGACCTGTGTCCTCACCAGTAAAGTGGGCTGACAGAAAGAGATGAGTGAGGAGCTCATCTCTGGGGGGACACCTCCCCCACCCCGCCTGGGATCCAGGACACAGCCTGAACAGATGAGGAGGAAGTTGCACGTGGGAACCCATGTGTCTGCCTGTCCTTCCCTCTGGACTCTGCAGGGCCAGGCTCACCTGCCTCAGTTTCTCTTGTTCCGAGGGGCACCAGGGATGAAATGTGGGTCAGGTCCAGCAGTTAGTAGAGCCTGTTCTCTGTGTGCAGACCTAGAGCCTGGGGGACACTTTGCGGTGGTCTACAACCCGCTGGCCTGGACGGTCACCACCATCATCACCCTGACTGTGGACTTCCCCAGTGTCAGCATCACAGACGAGTCAGGCCGCCCTGTGCCTGCACAGGTGAGGGGGACATCCCGTCTATGGTGCCTGCCCTGTTGCTGCCCCTGCTCTGCGCGGGGCCCCCAGACATAGGGTGTCTAAAGGGAACATGTGACACGCTGCCCTCACTGTGAGAAGTGTCATGGGGTGAGTCACCATCAGGGTCAGTGGATCCACCCAGGGTCTGACCCTAGGCTTTGGGCATCTGAGTTGACCAGAAGTCCCTTCTGCTGTGCTTACCCTATAAGGTAAACATATATGGAGAGCATATATACTCTCAGGAGAATATCCACTTTTCATGAGACGTCCATCAGGAGTCCTAAATGTGCATCTTTATGGAGGTGCTGTATTACAGGTAGGGCCCAACAGCTTCTCTGAGACACCCACATCCCGTGTCATCCCTCCCCATGGCCTTCCCAGACCTGGAGCTAGACTTGTCTAGAGGTGACCCTACTGTCACCCAGCCAGCCTTTCCCAGATGAGGTGGAGGAGGTGATGCCATTAGTCAGCCATTCAGTAAACACGACTGCATGTCTGTTCTGGTGTGGCCCCTAGCTGAGTGCTTGTCCCTGACACTGAAGTCCCCATGGAATTCAAGGAACAGACACAGATATAGACAGTTGAAGTGTGTTGTTGGCCAGGGCAGCAGTCCTTAACTGAGACAGCAGAGGAAGGTTCCTCTGTTGTGGTCAGGTGCGGGGAGGGGGTTGGGTTGAGCTGACCCAACACAAAACACCCCCTCCCCACCCAAAGGCAGCACTCTCTAAGTGTCAATGCACTTCAATATTCTTCAGCACCTACTATGTGTCAGGCGTTACTCTAGGCACTGGAGAAACTTTAACAACCACGTAGACAAAAGTCCCTGCCCTCAGGGGGCTACTATTCCAGTGGGGGATCCAGGCAGGAAGAAAATAAGAAAGTGTAGAAAATGACAGATGGTAAGTGTGGTGAAGGAAAACCTTCAGGAAAGGTATGGGGTGTGGGGTGGGGACAGGGTGTCTGCTAGTTCAGAGAAAGGCCAGGCTGGAGGCTGTAAGAAGCAACATGAATTTGCTCATAGCTCCGTAAATCCTCCCCACAGGACCCAGAGACGACATCTGTTCCCTACTGAGCGAGCCCCCTCCCCCGCTCCCCACGTGGATTCAGTGGTGTTGCCCAATTCCCTTACCTGAATCCAATGATGTGGAGGTGGAGAAAGGTCTGCAGGGGTGACCTAGAAGCCTCCTTCCTCAGGGAAATTGGAGGATTAAGAGACAAGAGCCCACCCTCCAAAGAAGAGGCTTCCAGGTTGAGGGAACAGCATGAGCAAAGGCTCAGAGGCAGGAACAGGAAGTGTGGGAGGAGAGCAGGTAGTTTGCAGCCCTGCTGGAGAAGGAAGAAGAAGGGGGAAGAGGACTGATTCTGTGGTGCAGAGAGGATGCAGGAGAGGAAAGCAGCTCAGCCCAGTGATGGATGACCCAGCTACCTCTGTCAGAGCAAGCACCCCATTCACCAGGTGTGTAAGCCCGGGGTTTCCAAGGAGACTAAAGCATCTTCCATATCTGGCATCCATCATTCATCTTGTCCCTCAGGCCTTTCAGTTTCAAAGATCAAAGGAGGTGCCCTCTGCCTATGACCTGCACGTGCTGACCACGATCCCAGGACTCAGTTACCGGCACTACAGCATCCGGCCCAGCAGGAGGCCCCAGGAGGCCACTGGGGAGCCTGAGACCTCCCTGGCCAGCTCCAGGCAGTTTGGACTTAGACTCAGGAGAAGTGGCGGGCAGGTGGGCAGGAGCCTAGCGCCTG
Organism: Redunca redunca; assembly: GCA_006410935.1. Lineage (NCBI taxonomy): Eukaryota > Metazoa > Chordata > Mammalia > Artiodactyla > Bovidae > Redunca > Redunca redunca. The sequence goes on along the minus strand of SJYQ01002538.1, from coordinate 11,420 downwards.
TGAAGAATGACTGCTACACCGTGTTCCTAGACAAGGACAGCAACTTGAAGCCCAGCCTCTGGGAGAGCTGAGGTGCAGTTGTTGCTGCCTCTGAGGCCAGGAGGACCCTGGGGCCTGGGCAAGTAATGCCCTTCGTGGGTCTCCATTTCCTCAGCTGCAGGGTGACGGTGTGATGGTGGGGAAGCTCCCTGCAGTGCAAACAGGTTTATGTTTAGTAGTGAGAATCTAGGCCAGATCCGTATAGCCGTTCTTGAATTTGTTTATTCCAAAGAGTCTGACTCACGGAAAATGGGGCACTGCAGATCACATCCTGGGAATTGGTAATAGTCATGTTATCTACTTTTTAATCTTCAGAGCCACAAAAATCCATCTATTCACCCACACTCCCAACCATCTATGCACTTACCCACCCACTCATCTATGCACCTAACCCTGCATGTTTCCATCCACCATCCATCAATGTATCCATCCATCCTATTCATCCATTCATTCATCCATCCTTCTATCCATCCTTCCATCCATCCATCCATCCATTCATCCACTCAAGTATTTATTCACTCACCAGCATTCTTTGGCAGCTGAGCCCAGGAAAGTCTCCCCAGAGTTTGAAGCCCCCGTGTGCATGCTCAGGTTTCATCCCAGGCAGTTTCTATTCCTCTTCAGCTTCTTGTCCAACACATCCACTTCTGTTTCCTGATGTGATCTCCTAACAAAGCAGAAGTCTGTGGGTGGGGGGAGTGGACAGGAAGCTTGGGGGAGCATCTGGCAGAAAGTGAGGTAAGGAAAGAGAAAGAAGAGGCAGACAGAGAAGGGGAGGAAGGCGGGGTGCATTGGTGTGAAGTGAGTGTCACCTGGAGCTCAGCCCCATCATCTGTCAGCAGTCTGAAAGAACAGACAAGGACCCCCCTGCCCCCGATGGGGCTCAGTCTTCCAGTCAGCCCACAAGTCCTTCTTGAGAGGGCATGAGGCACGGAGGCAGGATAGACTGCAGAGAGTGTGGGGGAGCAGCAGAAATGGGGTTTCACCCCAGCAGGTTCTGAGTGCTATCCCGCCCTGATGTCTGGCTGGGAAAGGTGGAGTCTGCAGGCCAGCTTGAGCTCTGTCATCAGAGCTCCATGCCCCTTCTGCAGAACCCCTGAAAGGCCAGCTCCAGCTCCCAACCCCTTCCTGCCCACCTTCTCAGGCCCCATGCCCCTCTTGCAGAACCCCTGAAAGACCAGCTTCAGCTCCCAACCCCTCCCTGCCCACCTTCAGATGCCTCACGTCTAAGCCACAACCCCACGCATTGCCTCCCAGGAGGAGAACTCATGTCCTGCTGTCTACTGTCTATCTTCCTGACTTTTCCAAGTTTTATCCACATTGCAGTGTGAGTGAAACTATTTCTCTTCAGGGCCCAATAGTATTCCTCTGACAGATATCCCTTGATTCATTTACCCAGTCCTCATCTCGTGAGCATGTGGGTGGTTTCCACTCTGGGGCTATGGTAAAAAAGGCTGCTGTGAATATGAATGTACAAGATTTTGTGTGGACAAAAGCTTTTCTTTCTCTTGGGTTAGTTCCTAGGAGTGGAGTTACTAGGTCACAGGAAGCTCTTATGTTAAGCCCTTTGTGAAACAGCTGGACTGTTTCCCACATGACTGCACCATTTTGCATTCTTATCCAAGTGTATGAGGGTCCAATTTCTCCACATCTCCACCTATACTTGTGTTTATCTGCCTTTTGGATATAGCTATGCTAGTGAATATGATGTAGCGTCTCATTGTGACCTTGATTTGCGTGCCCTGCGAGCTACAGACGTTGAACATCTCTCCACGGGCCTGCTGGCCATTTGTGCGTCTCTGGTGAAATGTGTTTTTAGATCCTTTGCCCATCTCAAAATTGGGTTGTTCTTTATTATGGAGTTGTAAAAGTTCTTTCAACGTAGGAAGAATTACTACAAACAAAGCTGGTGGAGGTAATGAAAATCCAGCTGAGCTGTTTCAAATCCTAAAAGATGACGCTGTTTAAGTCCTGCACTCAATATGTCAGCAAATTTGGAAAATTCAGCAGTGGCTATAGGACTGGGAAAGGTCAGTTTTCATTCCAGTCCCTAACAACGGCAATGCCAAAGAAGGTTCCAGCTACTGTACAAATGTGCTCATTTCACAAACAATTCGTTTTTGGGGGGCAAAAGTATTTGTGGTTTCAGACAGTGGATTTTAAATCCCTTTTGTGCGTGCATGCATGCCAAGTCACATCAGTCGTGTCCAACTCTTTTTGGCCCTATGAATCATAGCCTGCCAGGCTCCCCTGTCCATGGGATTCTTCGGCAAGAATACTGGAGTAGGTTGCCGAGCCCTCCTCCACATGATCTTCCCAACCCAGAGATCTAACCCACATGGCTTACATCTTCTGAATTGGCAGGTGGGTTCTTTCCCTCTAGTGCCACCTGGGAAGCTCCTTAAATAATTATAACTAGGCTCAAATACATCTTTATTAACCAAAATAGGAACCATTACAATTAACACATTTTTGGCAATGAGAAAAAAAGTTTGTTTATTCCTATAGCATAAAAACTTGTGCTTCAGGATACCATGAACTCTTGGAAAGCATTTTCTGTCTCCTGCTGGTTGTGGAAGCATTTGAGAGTTACTGAGCATACTTCTCTGATGTAATGGTTTTGCTGGCATATAGAAAGATGTAGTGGATCAAATGGGCAGCCGACCACCAAACAGGGGCCATGGCTTTTAGTGCCAGTTTGGCTTTGGGAAGATTTTGTAGCTTCTTCTCGGATAACCAGTAAGCTGGCTGTTGATGGTTGTCATACAAAATCCACTTTTGCCACACTTCATGATTCGATTGAGAATTGGCTCATTGTTGTTGTATAGAATAAGAAAAGATAAGACTCAAAAGGCTGATTTTTAAATTTTTGGTCAGCTCATGAGTGAGTAAAGTTGCTCAGTCGTGTCCGACTCTTTGCAACCCCATAGACTGTAGCCTACCAGGCTCCTCCGTCCATGGGATTTTCCAGGCAAGAGCACTGGAGTGGGTTGCCAGCACCCATTTATTAAGCTTTTTCATCTTTCTAATTTTCTTCAAATGCTGAATGATGGTAGATTTTGACGTTGAATTCTTTGGCCACATCTCACGTGGTTGTAAGAGGACCAGCTTCAATAATGGCTCTCAATTGGTTGCTGTCAACTTTCGATGGCCAGCCAATATTCTCATCTTCAAGACACTCATCTACCTTGAAAAACTTCTTGAACCATCACATTACTGTACATTTGTTAGCAGTTCCTGGGCCAAATGCATTGTTGATGTTACAAGCTGTCTCTGCTGCTTTACAACTCATTTTGAACTCAAACAAGAAAATTGTTGAATTTGCTTTTTATCTAACATCATTTCTGTAGCCTAAAATAAATATAAAACAAACAGGAAGTAATGTCATTAGCAGAAAAACATAAAGTGAAAAATGCACATTGAAATGACATATAACTTCATTTATTAAAGAATGTATTCCAATATCAAACAGCAAATTTCAACAATGCAAAAACCACAATTATTTTGCACCAACTCTAGCTAGGTTATGCTCAAATTCCGTCAAGACAGACATCCGCAATAAGTGAACCAAGGACTTCCAGATGTACAAGCTCAGTTTTGAAGAGGCAGAGGAACCAGAAATCAAATTGCCAACATTTATTGGATCATAGAAAAGCAAGGGAATTCCAGGAAAATATCTGCTTCATTGACTACATTAAAGCCTTTGAGTAAGTGTATCACATCAGATTGTGGAAAATTCTGGAATAGATTGGAATACCAGACCACCTTATCCTTCTCCTGAGAAATATGTATGCAGGTTAAGAAGCTACAGTTAGAAGTGGACATGGAACAATGGACTGGTTGAAAACTGGGGAAGGAGTACATCTAGGTTGTATATTGTCTTCCTGCTTATTTAACTTACATGCAGAGTGTATCTTGCAAAATGTTGGGCTGGATGAATCATAAGCTGGAATCAAGATTGCTGAGAGAAATATCAACAACCTAAGATATGCAAATGATACTACTCTAATGACAGAAAGTGAAGAGGAACTAAAAAGCCTCTTGATGAGGGTGAAGAAGAAAGTGAAAAAGCCATCTTGAAACTCCACATTCAAAAAACTAAGATTATGGCATCTGGTCTCATCTCTTCATGGCAAATAGGAGGGGAAAAAATGGAAGTAATGACACATTTGATTTTCTTTGGCTCCAAAATCATTGTGATGGTGACTGCAGCCATGAAATTAAAAGGTGCTTACTCCTTGGAAGGAAAGCTTTGACAAACCTAGACAGTGTATTAAAGGCAGAGACATCACTTTGCCAACAAAGGTCCATATATATCAAGAAGAAGAAGTANTGAACAACAACAATAATACGAGTGCTTCCTATTTTCTAGATACACATCCATCATCAGGTGCATGATTTGTGAATGTCTACCATAGTGGGGTTTGACTTGAAAGTTTCAACATGGCACTGAGAGGACCTCTTATGAAAGGAAGCTAGGGGTGGGGGCCTGGGGTCAGATGAGAAAGGCTTGGGTGCCAGACTAATGAAAAGGGTTCTTTTCCTCCTCCCCTCTTCTAAGGAGCTCAGGAGGGCGCTCCTCCAAGACCTCTTTTTCCCTTGACCACAAGAACCCTACAGAAATCCGCAAAGGAGCACAGACATGTCACTTCTTCAACCCCTGCTGCCAGACAGGGCCAGCTGGGATACAAATGCATAGCTGTGCCTTTGCTTAGGCCACACCCAGGGCGACAACGCAAATCCATGTGTGCAAGGCTCTGAGCCGATTCCTCCCTTATCCCCAGTGTATCCATGCCACCAGTCCTAACCTAAGGGAGTGAGAATGGAGTGTGACTTTGGAACTGAGTCTGAGTCCCTCTTGGCACTTCCTGTGTGTGGGATCTCAGGAAATGAGGTCGCATCTCCCAGAGTGCTATGTCTGTGTCCTGAGTTGTGTTCATAATCCCTACTTGTGAGGGTCCGGAGAAAAGGATGAAGGGTTAAGTGAAGGCCCTGGTAAGTGACATGGGGACAGCACCAGTGTGACGGACTTCCACGATGTCCTGGCTTGATGACCTCCTGAAGGAGTAGATATCCCCCTGCTGGCATCTAGGATAATGGGGCCAGGCTAATGAAGGCAAAGCCTCTGCAGACATGAGACACTCTCTACTTGTATCTTCAGGAGCCTGCATGGAAGCCTGGGTGCCGTCCTCTGTGGAATCCAGTCCTGGACACAGATAGGGTCTGATGCTGCGTGGGCTCTGGTGGGTCCAGCCAGCTCTCCTCCAAGCCAAGTGGGTGAACTTCATTCAGTGACCTCACAGCTGTCACTGAAGAGCTAAGGGGGTTGTCTGTGTTTCCCCCTTGGCCCAGGCTGGCATCTCCAGAGGCTCTGTCAGCCCAGGTCCCAGAATGAGGACGAGATGGCCATGACCATGACTCTCTTTTCTCTTTCCTTTCTGTGCAGGTGGAGTAACCGAACAGTACGGGTGACCCAGAGTTTCAGGGAGTATCATGTGAAGAGTGATGTCACTCAAGGCCCCATTTCAGACAATTATGTGTTTACACCCAGCGGTGCAGCAGAGCCAGCATGGGAGGCTGTGAGGATGGAGACCGTGCAGGGGCCGCTGGTGACTGAGATCCGGCAGTACTTCTACAGGTGGGGGTGGCCCCCTGGTTGTGCTCAGCACGTGGAGGTGCTCACAGGCAGGGGAATGAGGAAATGAGGGCCCATCATGCCTCAGACACCCAGCTCCTGGACCTGGGCTTGGCATACGGTCCCTCCTCCATGGAAGTTCGCTGAAGTCATGAGCTGCTCCAGTCTGCAGTCCTGCTCTGCTTGCCTGCGCTGTGTCACCTCGGTGGTGCCCAAGTCCAGAGGCGGGACAGGAGCCCCCGGTGGCAGTGACCAGCACACGAGGGCATTCTTGCGTTTTCATGAGCAGGGCAGACAGAGCCCCCAGGCCTGATCGGGTAACCAGTCTTCAGAAGACAGGGTCCCTCCTGTTCTATTGCCCAAGCAGACTACCTGGCTCCCAACCTGCAAGAAGGAGGAGGGGGGAAAACAGAAGGAGAGGAAGGAAGAAAGGAGAAGGGCAGGGCATCCAGAAGACTCCTCAGGCTTGACCTACCTGTCCTGCTTCTCCTCCAGGGAGGTGAACGACAGTGAGTCCACGTTCGCCATCTATTCCCGGCTGGCCCGCGGGCCCCAGGGCTCTGACGGGGAGCTGCTCTGCCATCTCATAGAGCAGGAGTACCAGGTGGGCCCCTTGGAGCCAAACTGCGAGGCCATCCTGAGGATAAGCACCAAGCTGGACACGGGGCGAGTTCTCTACTCGGACAACGACGGCTACCAGGTGCAGCGCAGGCCCTACAGGAACTACAGGAGCAACACCATCGCTCGGGTATGCCCTGAGCGGTCCTGGGGCCACAGCAGCCAGAGACAGAGTCCTGATGGCAGGTTTTCAGAAGGCAGGAGTGATCCCTTAAGCTCCAGAGCATCTCCCCTAGGGTGTGTGCCCCTCAGGCCTATGGCCCAGGCATGTTCAGACCTGGTCTCAGAGTTCTGGAGCCACCATGTATGAGGTGTGTCCCTGAGGTTTCCTGTGTGCACCGCAGGTTCTCTTCGGTCAATGGGTGACCTGCTGGGGGTTGCTTGAGGATTAATCACGTGGTACTTGTCTAGGCCTGAATGGGGTGTGACCCTCCCTGGCTGCTCTGAGCTGAGCCACAGCTTGTTTTCCAGGGAGAGCTGAGCAGGGGCTGAATTCCAAATTCAATCAGCTCCCAGGGCCTCACCCTCCATCACCGTGACCTTGGGTGCATCCCAGGGTGTCCCTGGGCCTTGGTGCTCTCCTGGAAAGACAGTGACACCCCCCCACCCCCAGATCTGTGCTGAGCACTGGGATGATCCAGGGGCAGCACCGTGCTGGGCGCCTCCTGAGCCTCTGTCCCTTTCAGTTGTCTTTCCTTCCACTGGGGCCCTGAGAAGGGGTGTGGTTCCTCCCTGCTCTGTCTCCCATGAGCTTCTGTCCCTTCATCTCTGTGGCTGGTCCTCACCCACTGTGGTCTGGGATCCAGAGGGTCCAGGACCATCAATGCAGTCTCCAATAGAACAAACAAATAGAACAAAAGGTTGTATGAGCACTTTCCAGCCCAGACACCAGCCCCTTTCTACTTGGGAACCACCGGCTGGGGGCATCCCAGGCTGGATGGGCACAAATGTTTCATTCTCTCCCTGCACTAGGGGGACCTTGGGGCACATTTTACAGATGGGAAAACTGAGGCTTGGCAGGCTGAGTTCCCCAGGGCATAAGGTCAGGAAGCAATGGAGCTGGACTTGAATCCCAGTGTGTCCATCTCACAAGTCAGAGGCCCTCCCCTCACTACCACACCACCCTGGGCTGCAGCTGAGCCCATGCAGGAGGCCACCTGAGGCCAGAGGGAGACCCTGGACCTGCTGGCTCACCTGGCCCACTGCCCCCACCACCAACCTTCCAGTGTTTCTGTCCACAGAATTACTAGCCCATGGTCCAATCAGCCTTCATCCAGGACAGACACAGCAGGCTGGTGCTGCTCTCCACACAGGCACACGGCATCTCCAGCCAAGAGAACGGGCAGGGGGAGGTAGGAGGAGGCCCTGCTGGTCACTCTCAGGGACCCCAGGGCCCAGGCAGGCCCAGTCAGACAGTTGTCCCCTGCAGGTCATGCTCCACCGGCGGCTGTGGAACAATGACAAAGGTGCCCCAGGCGACAGCCTCACACTGAATGACACCTCGGTCGTCCACCCGGTGTTCTGGCTCCTTCTGGGATCCAGGACCCTCACCAGTGGCCTGCGCCAGAGGAGCAGGCTGGCGCTGCAGCACCGGCCTGTCTCGATGCTCAGAGAAATGAACAGTGAGGTGAGGGGGGGGTCCCTTTAGTGCACCTGTCATCACTGCCCCGGGTGAGCCAACTTGTCTAGCGCTGGGGCTGAGCTGGTGCCTGCAGGGATCTGGGCTACTACGGGGCAGGAAGTGACTAGAGCCCTCAGATGGAGGCCTCTCATTTTAAATGTGAGCAACCTGAGGTGCAAAGAGGGTTCAATGACTCGTTAAAGGTCATACAGCTGTGTGTGCGTGCGTGTGTGTATTAGTTGCTAAGTCGTGTCTGACTCTTAGCGACCCCACAGACTTTAGCCCACCAGGCTCCTCTGTCCAAGGAATTCTCCGGGCAAGAATACTGGAATGGGTTGCCATTGCCTCCTCCAGGGATCTTCCTGATCCAGGGATCGAAGCTGGGTCTCCTGCATTCAAGGCAGTTTCTTTACCGTCTGAGCCACCAAGGAAGCCCCAGGGAAGGAGTCTTGAGACTCCTGTTTCAAGAGCAGAGATGCTAGGGAAAGGTTCTGATTGGCCCAGATCAATCACGTTACCCAAGCCTGACCAATCACTGAGGCCTTGGAGTTGTGAAGCGATGGCAGCTCCAGCTGGAGCCCAGAGTTGAACCGAGCGTCTCCTGGAAGAGGAGGGCTGAGTCCCTCTGGGCAGAGGCAGCGATAGACGACAGCAAGGGAGCTGGCGTCTGAGACCTTGTTCACAGAGCAGGTCTCTGTGTGAATTCCCTGCAAGTTCTTGAAGAAATGGCGTCTTCTCTCTGGTCCCATCTCCCAGTCTGCAGTTTGAACCAGCTGGACCAGTGATTCAAGGCAGGCTGGGGCGTTTGCACCAACAGGTGCTTCAGGCTGCCGGCCGTGTGGGCCACAGGTGGGAGGGAGTGAGATCAGATGAAGTGGGGGACTTAGTGTGGCAAGCTGTGAGAGTCAGGAGGAGAGTTTGGCCCAAAGCCTCTCCTTGTCCATCTCCCTTTCAGAGATTGCCCCGCGAGGCTCAGGTCCCTGGAAGCAAGAGGCTGTGACGCTGCCCCCAGGCGTCCACCTGCAGATCCTCAGCATCCCCGGCTGGAAGTACAGCTCAAACCACACAGAGCACCTGCGGACTCTCCAGAAAGGTGCGGCAGGTGTTCAGGTGTCCAGACGCAGTCCTGCCTGCCCATGTCAGCCCGTCCGCCAACCCTTCACCAGACAAAGGACCCTCCTCAGAGTCGTCCAAGCTCTGTTAGGTCACCTGGTTTCCTTATCTGCCCAATGAGGGATCTGAGGCCCACAGGGAGGCCGGTCACTCAGCAAGCAGGAACAGGGTGGGTCTGGATAATATCAGATGCAGTGACTGTGTACAGAGGGAAGCTCCCAGCAGGTGATCAGGGGCGGCTTCCTGGAGGAGGAAACAACTGCCAGGTACCCATTATTCACATCACCAAGGCGTTTGCTCCACCGTACCTGCTCTGCTACACTGCATGTATCTCAACGGCATGGCTCACTATGCCTCAGCCCCCCTTCTGCTCTCAGAGACCCACCAAGGGCTGTCACCCTCCAGTGTAAGTGTCTGTGGAATGAGGAGGAGGAAATAGAGGCAGAAGCCAAAGGTCATCTTTGTCCCTGATAGAGGGGTGTTGCTGAGTCGCTGGCTCAACTCTGTAGACAAAAGTGGCTGGGCTGGTCAAGTCCATCCTGTTAGAGAGAGATTGGTATAGACTGAGCCAGGGGAGCCACAGCCACAAGGGATGCTGAGAGGCCTGCTGCCCCTCATGTTGCTTGAAACCTCAAGGAATCACCACCAGCATGATCATTGCCATCATTATCATTATCGTCATTTCCATCTTCATCACCATTATGCTCGTCAACGTCATGTTCTGCACCAAGAAGTCCGTCCCTGATTCTAGAGCTCCAGTCCCTAACCTCAGCTCTACGAATCGAGAGAAGAGAATTTGCAGGCCTCTTAGCCTGCAGTAACAAGGAGCCCACAGCATCACTGTCTGTCCCTGTGTTCTGTGGCATTGGCAGGACTGCCCTCATCTGGTCTCAAAGGACCAGAACATGGAGGCTGTATCATAACACGTTTCCTATGTCTCAGTGGCAGAAATAACACCGCAGTGACTGTGTACAGTCACATTTGTGATGGTGTCTCATCTTCAGGGTTACAAGGCACACCCCCCTTCACAGGGGCCGAGGCAGAGAGAATCTTCCAGAGAACAGGAGGCTGGAGGGACAGGCCCAATGAGGACCTCAAAAGTGAATAAGAACAAAGACTTTCCAGATTTCAGCAACGGCCCCAGTGTGGGTGGTGGGAGGTGGCCACTTTGGCTGCACCTGGGTTAGAGTCCTCCCCCCTCCTTCTTTATGCACACCAGCTGTGTGTCTGGGCAAGTGCCCACCCGTCTCAGCCTTGTTTGGTCATCTGCAAAGTGGGGCTGTATTAGCTGCCTCCGAGGGAGGGTGAAGATGTGAAAGGGAGGTGAGAGTGTAAAGTGCCAGGCCAAGACTGTGTCCTCATGCCACCTTCCTTCTGTCCCCAAGACTGAAAGCAGGAGGCCAGGGCAGACCTCCGCCGTGTCCTGCTGCGGCTCCAGAACCTGCATGAGGCGGACCAGGACCCGGTGCTCTCTCGGCCTGTGACTGTGAACCTGCGGGTAACCTGCCCCTCCTGTGTCCCGCTCCGACATCACTGAGTCAGGCCCCCAGGAGGAGGCACCCTCGGGAGACAAACCCCGGTGTGACGACCCAGACTCAGATCAGTTGAGTTCAGTCACTCAGTCATGTCCAAGTCTTTGCGACCCCATGAATCGCAGCACGCCAGGCCTCCCTGTCCATCACCAACTCCCGGAGTTCACTCAGATTCACATCCATCGAGTAAGTGATGCCATCAAGCCATCTCATCCTCTGTCGTCCCCTTCTTCTCCTGCCCCCAATCCCTCCCAGCATCAAAGTCTTTTCCAATGAGTCAACTCTTCGCATGAGGTGGCCAAAGTACTGGAGTTTCAGCTTTAGCATCATTCCTTCCAAAGAAATCCCAGGGTTGATCTCCTTCAGAATGGACTGGTTGGATCTCCGCACAGTCCAAGAGACTCTCAAGAGTCTTCTCCAACACCACAGTTCAAAAGCAGCAATTCTTCAGCGCTCAGTCTTCTTCACAGTTCAACTCTCACATCCATACATGACCACAGGAAAAACCATAGCCTTCACTAGACGGACCTTAGTCAGCAGAGTAATGTCTCTGCTTTTGAATATACTGTCTAGGTTGGTCATAACTTTTCTTCCAAGGAGTAAGCGTCTTTTAATTTCATGGCTGCAGTCACCACCTGCAGTGATTTTGGAGCCCAAAAAAATAAAGTCTGACACTGTTTCCACTGTTTCCCCATCTATTTCCCATGAAGTGATGGGACCGGATGCCATGATTTTCGTTTTCTGAATGTCGAGCTTTAAGCCAACTTCTTCACTCTCCACTTTCACTTTCATCAAGAGGCTTTTTAGTTCCTCTTCACTTTCTGCCAGAAGGGTGGTGTCATCTGCATATCTGAGGTTATTG
>SJYQ01002537.1:238887-250063 GCA_006410935.1 Redunca redunca | reverse complement strand
CCCCACGGACTGTAGCCTACCTGGCTCCTCCGTCCATGGGAATTTCTAGTGCAATTGAAAAAAAAAAAATGTTTTTAATTGTTTAAAAATGAAAGCAAATCTCTCCTGGTGACAGGTGAAGGCCTGTGTGGTCCAGACATTGCCTGTCTCCAGGACCCCTTTCCTCACTTCTTCCCAGTCTCACTTGACTTGATTCCATGAGGTAAACAAACATTTCACATTTTCCATCACTTCTCTTTTGCATTTGCTGTTTCCTTTGCCTGAGATGTTCTGTTCCCATCATCACACAAGAAGCTTTTTGTTCTTCAAGTTCCAGTGAATTGTCACTTCCTAAAAAGACTTCCTAAACCATGCACTCCTGGCTGTCCCTTCCCATAGAACCTCGACCTTTAGCCGGGCACTTTGATGCCCAGTATGCCGGTCCATATTTCCTAGCTGTGCTAGCAGCTGAATGTGGCCATGCGTCTGGTTAATTGTTGTAGGTGGAAACGTGTTAGACTTCCTAGAAGCCTCCTTAAGAGCAAGCAGAGGGACTTCCCTGGTAGTCCAATGGTTAAGACTTCACCTTCTAATGATGGAGTGTGGGTTCAATCCCTGGTCAGGAAGCTGAGATCCCACATGTCTCACAGCCAAGAAACCAAATCATAAAACAGAAACAATTCATAGCAAGTTCAATAAAGACTTTTAAAAAATCCATATAAAAAATCTTAAAAAAAAAAAAAGAAGCAGAGAAGTCCTTATTTTCCTCTCTCCTGCTGTCTAGAATGCCAATATAATAACTGCAGCTTCTGGAAGCATCTTGGACTCTGAAGCGGCAGTGATGATGGGAAGAAGGGCAGAGAGGAACCTGGAAAACTAATGGTACCATGGGAAGGGAGTGGGGTAGGAAGTACCAGCCTCTAGAGAAACAGATTGCTTCACGCCACTGCTCCTTGTAGCTTTACTGCTACCTGGCACCACACCTCAGTACTAACAAACACACCACACCGGTCCCCAGCCACACCACCCTATTGTCTTCAGAGCCTTTTTACTACCTGGAATAGCGCATTCATTTGTGTTTATGTGAGAGCGGGGGCCTGTTCTGTCTTGTTCACTGCAGTAACCCCAGCATCTGCTGTAATATTTCTATTCCTTTCCAGAAATTCTTGTAATTTTGATATTTTTCCGAATTCCAAGAAAATCATTTGAGAAAACAGAGGAAAATATAATTCTTCCTACAAGAAATAAAGATCAATGATCTGCATGGAGCTGTTACTGGTTTGAAGGAATCCACCAATATGAACAACTAATGAAGGCGTGGCAGTCATGAAAAAAATCTGGAAAGTTTCCAGCAGTTGTGCTACTTCACTGTGCTATAGAATGTTTTACTCAAAGCCTGGAAAGGTGAAAGCTTCCAAAGCCACTAGCAGAAGAGGCATACACAGTGCAGATTCTGAACATGAGAGAAATGAAAGCAATGAGCTCAGATCCAGACGATGCGGCTGGGGCTAATCAGTATGATCTGCAAAATGATGTCCTCCTGACAGTTTTTTGAATCAGAAAAATTATAATACTGTTCACATTTTCTCCAGTGAAAAATTCTCTTTTGCAACAAGAATGGGGGAAAAAAACTTAGGTTTTTTGAATGGCAAGGCACCTTGAAGCACACAGAAAAAATAATAATTGAGAGATTTTTAAAAACCGGAAATGAGAAAAATGATTTTATGCCCACTGAAGTTGGGACACTTGTTTTCAAAGAGGAATATTACAGAATTGTGAGAGGAATATTAAATTGCTTGAAACTGACTGGGTTAGCAGTTGAAAAAGTAAGTAACCATGATGCAATTCTTCTAAGCAAAAACAGAATTCTGCTTAAAAAGAAATTAGAATCAAATTGCTTAACGTAGGAAAAAACATCTAATATCCTTCATTAAACATTTAAGCAATGTTAGTAGTTTATATGAGGGGGACAGCGTCTTTGCTTTGGCAAACAAGAAAAAATTCACTTAGTTAGCAAAATCATTACTGGAAAGATTCTTATGAAGGAAAATATGCCTTATCAGAAGAAATGTGAAGAAGAGTAAATGTTTCTGTGGACTCTCCATCGTGAAATCTGAAACTGGTCTAAAATCTGAATTAGCAAAAATAATATAAACTTTAAGAATGAAATAAAAATCAGAGAAATACAATATTTTAATCATTTTATAAAGGGATACAGTAGAAAATACCACAACACTGTAAAGCAACCATACTCCAATAAAAATTAATTTTAGAAAGGGAATGAATTTATAATAAACTACATATATCTTAACAATCAGCTTGAAGACACTTCTAGACATACTCTTAACAATTCAACTATCAACACAAACTTAAAAAACAAGGCCTTCCCTGATGATCTGGCAGCTAAGACTGTACTCTCAATGCAGGGGCCAGGGTTTGATCCCTCGTCAGGGAACTGATTCCACTTTCCGCAACTGGGACTCCACACAGGCAAATAAAACGATTAATTAAAAAAGTAGATATCAGAATGAAAGAATATTTAATATCTGAAATATTTGTCATAAAGCAAGACAAAGATTAAGACAACCAAAGCAATTCATGCTTTGCTGCTGCTAAGTCGCTTCAGTCGTGTCCGACTCTGTGCGACCCTGTAGACAGCAGCCCACCAGGCTCCCCCGTCCCTGGGATTCTCCAGGCAAGAACACTGGAGTGGGTTGCCATTTCCTTCTCCAATGCATGACAGTGAAAAGTGAAAGTGAAGTCGCTCAGTTGTGCCCGACTCCTAGCGACCCCATGGACTGTAGCCCACCAGGCTCCTCCAACCATGGGATTTTCCAGGCAAGAATACTGAAGTGAGTTGCCATTGCCTTCTCCAATAATTGGGTGCTGTTAAAAGTTCATTTTAAGAATGGTAACTTTTAACAGAAACAGACACACAGACATAGAAAACAAACTTACAGTTATCAAAGAGAAAAGGGGATGGGGGAGTAATAAATTAGGCGTTTGGAATTAGGAGATACACACTACTGTATATAAAATAGATAAACAATATGGTCCTACTGTATAGCACAGGGAAAATTATATTCAATATCTTGTTACAAACCATAATGGAAAAGAACATGAAAAAGGATATATATATGTATAATTGAATCATTTTCCGTATGCCACAAACTAACTCAACATTGTAAATCAACTATACTTCAAATTAGAAAAGAAGGATAATTTTTAAAATGTAAATGTTCATGGTATTATTTTTTAAACTCTAAAACCACTGTACTTGGCTCTTGTTTGTCTTTTAACGTTTTTTATTATCAAATATCGATACCAGGTAGATATCGTCTTTACATGTCACTGAAATTGTCAATCTAAAACAGATAGACTACAGTTATTTATCCAGCAAAAATGAATTTATTACAATTCAGGGTCTGCAACTACACTGCATGCACCAGCCCCCAGCAAAAGTGGAGAGGAGAACTGTTTTAAAGAGGGAAAAGGAAGTTGCAGGTGGGGCTGGGCAGGGGAAGGTGGTAAACAAAGAGTCCATTGGAGGAACTGAGAGTTTGAAGTCTAGAGGGTTTTCATTGGCCGAGTTGTGAGTGTCTCATTGCCTGAGCTCTTGCCAGAAAAGAAAAAGGGGTCTTTTCTTCCCCTTGTTGGGCTCAGCTATCATCTAGGGAGTGACAGCTCTCCCTTCTGGTCTCTTGACTTTATTTTAATTGAGGTTTCTGTTTATTTTTATTTTTTTTATAAAAGATAGTATAATCTTGCATCAGTATATAGTTCCACAATAATAAACCATTCATTTACTATTATTTTTTTGTTTTTTTGTGGAAAACTTTGGAAACCTTTTAGTATAACCTTGTCGCAGAAAAATGGTTCACCATTTACTGTTATGATCAGTTGCTATTTAAAAACATATAAAGAAGGACTTCTCTGGTGGTCCAGTGGTTAAGAATCTGCCTACAGTGGAGGGGTCACTGGTACTACCTGGGAGGATCCCACACGCTGTGGATCAACTAAGCCCCTGCACCACAACTACCGAGCCCATGCGCCCTAGTGCCCGGACTCCACAAGAGAAACCACTGTGATCACAGCTACAGAGCCCACGCGCCCTGGAGCCCAGACTCCACAACGAGAGAAACCACTGCGATCACAGCTACAGAGCCCATGCGCCCTGGAGCCCGGGCTCCACAACACGAGAAACCACTGCGATCACAGCTACAGAGCCCATGCGCCCTGGAGCCCAGACTCCACAAGAGAAGCCCCTGTGATCACAGCTACAGAGCCCATGCGCCCTAGAGCCCAGACTCCACAACGAGAGAAGCCCCTGCGATCACAGCTACAGAGCCCCTGCGCCCTAGAGCCCGGACTCCACAATGAGAGACGCCACTGCAATGAGAAGCCCGTGCACCACAGCTAGAGAGTGGCCCACACAACTAGAGAAATGAAGATCCAGCATAGCCAAAATAAATAATAATTTTTTTAATGTAAAGAAAGGTATTACAGAAAAAAATAATAGAATAACTTATGATTTTGAGAATTTCTGAGAACCCCAATTTCTTGTTCCAGAATCCTGACAATTGGTATCTATCAGGAATTTGCCAAGCCTAGTACAGTGCCTGGCATAGAGCAGACACACAGATATATTTCAAATGAAATGAATGTGACCTTGTTCCATAGCCCCTGCCGTCCTGTGAGGTAGAATGTGTCCCTTTAAAGTAGAAATCCAGGACCTCCTTTGAGGCTGGTGTGGAACAACACTCTGAGATTCCTGAGAGCTCTGGTGTTTACTGAGATGGTCTATGAGACATAGTCTTAAGATTCTCAGAAGTACTGCCAGGCCTGCCCTGAATTTCTCTGATAGAGTATCTTATAGCCACACTCTGGATTTGAGCTTAGCCCCAAAGCCATTTCTTGTTTAAGAATCTTTTAATGCGAGTGACTGGGAATGACCGACAGTTTTATCTGAGAACCCAGTAAATCTTTATTTCTTTGTGTTTTCTCCCAGTTCTGCCAAAAACGTGCATGATTTCTTCATTAGAAACATTAGAACTGGGTCATCTCTCCCATATTGTGTGTACATACTTGGCTTAGTTGCAGCACCAAGGATCTTCAATCTTCGTTGCTGCATGTGGGATTTTTTTTTCCCTAGTTGCAGCAAGTGGAATCTTTACTTGCAGCATGAGAAATCTTAGTTGCAGTGTATGGGATCTGGTTTCCAGAACAAGGACTGAACCTGGGCCCCCTGCATTGGGAGCACAGAGTCTTAGCCCCTGGATCACCAGGGAAGTCCCTCCCATCTTCCACGTTATCATGGGACCTAGGAAAAGGAGCTTGGCACTGTCTACATTCCGCTTGGACATCTCCCCAGCTGACCCATGAGTTAATTAAGCAGACTTTCTAATTTTCACTTTCCACAGGTGACAGTGTTGCTAGACTTTCTGCCACTACACGAAAGGGGTCCTCTGTTTTCCAGCATCCGCATCCTTCACCCTCTCCCCAGCTGTCTTCATGGCCTTTTTGGCTTCTTCCTACCACCCTGTCCCAAAGCCAGTGTCATATGGTTTAGGCATTTGTTAGGGTAGCATCCCATTTCCAAGGACAAAATTCTGTTCAAGCTATCCATTGCTGCACAATAAACCTAGTGGTTGAATAAATAACTTACTATTACTATATTTGGACACAGCACAGCAAGGACAGCCCATTTCTGCTCCAGAATGCCTGGAGCCTCACCTGTAATGAGTTGAATATGTGGAAGGCTAGAACAATTGGAAGCTGGCTAGCATCTCTTTTTCCTCTCTGGATCCCCTTCTCCCTCTCCAGGGAGTTTCTTTGTGTGGTTAGCTTAGGCTTCCCTATTTGATGGCAGCCTCTGGAGAGTCAGTCTTCTTACATGGCAGCTCAGGGCTCCAGTCCCTGTCCCAGGAGACATGAATGGAAGTTGCTAGTCTCTTAAGGGCAAGTCTGGGAACTGTCATTTTCACAATACTCCACTGATCAAAGCAGTCAGAACTCACCCAAAATCAAGGGAAAGCAACATAGATCCCACACTTAATGAAAGTAGCATCAGAAATCTCTAGTTAGCTCCCATCTGCCACATTTTTTATTCCTAGGGTGAAAATAATATAGTTAAAAATTTCATGATAACAGAAATTCAGGTATAACTTCACTCCTGCCCAGGCCATATTCTTAAAAGAAAATGGCCTTAGGGACTTCCCTGGCTGTCCAGGGGTTAGGACTTCACCTTCCAATGCAGGGGGTATGGGTTTCCCTGCTTGGAGAGCTAAGATGCCACATGCTTGGCAGCAGCCAAAACCCCAAACATAAAACAAAAACAATGTTTTAACAAATTCAATAAAGACTTTTAAAAAAGATGATCCACCTAAAAAATAAATCTTAAAAAAAAAAAAAGGTGTGGGAGTGGCCTCAGATTCTTGGTTTCTATGGTGGTTTGTACTGTGATCATTTGAGACCCTTCTATATGCGGTACACCCTGTGCTTGTGATAACGAAATAATTGGTGTTCTGAATATTCCCCATTCATCTCTCCAGGTAACATCTTCACCTTTCTTCACCTGCTCTGTGTTCCAGGAGGCTCCTGGTTGAGTCCAGCCAGGAGGGGACACCAGCAGGAGGGTGATGGCTGGAGTAGGGGCTGGTGAATGAAGGCACAGTATTTGTTCTCCAGCTCCCTCCCCACTGAGTCATTGTGGTTTGGTTCTGGGGCTCCTACGCAGCCTCCTCCATTCAGCCGTCCCAGGGTAGTAACAGCTTCCTGGCTCTTGCTGGCTCTAGCATCATTTGGGTTTTGTTCCTTTCACCCTGACTCTTTTCAGTTATTCTACTTGGGTCTTCTGTTTGCTTGTGGAGACTGAATACAGATGGTCTATTTCTTATAAAACTAATAAATTAATAAATTTTCTTACCAAAATTGTATCAATGTATTTTTCCATTCTTTTATCAGGTTTTGGGTCCATGTCCCTTATTTTTAGAGTTCTTTACATCTCAGGGAACTCAAACAGGGGCTCTGTTTCAACCTAGAGGGGTGGGATGGGGAGGGAGATGGGAGGGAGCTTCAAGAGGGAGGGAACATATGTACACCTGTGGCTGACTCATGTTGATATTTGACAGAAAACAACAAAATTCTGTAAAGCAATTACCCTTTGATTAAAAAATAAATAAATTTTAAAAAGAATATTAGCCCATTATCTCTAATACATCTTACAAATATTTTCTCCTAGTTTGTTAGCTGTTTGTTTTAGCCATTGTTGTTGTTCAGACCCTAAGTCATATCTGACTCATTGCAACCCCATGGACTGCAGCATGCCAGGCTTCCCTGTCCTTCACTATCTCCTGGAATTTGCTCAAACTCAGGAGAAGGAAATGGCAACCCACTCCAGTGTTCTTGCCTGGAGAATCCCAGGGATGGGGGACCCTGGTGGGCTGCCCTCTATGAGGTCGCACAGAATTGGACATAACTGAAGCTACTCAGCAGCAGCAGCATGTCCTTTGATTCGGTGATGCCATCCAACCATCTCATCCTCTGTTGTCGACTTCTCCTCCCTCAATCTTTCCCAGCATCAGGGTCTTTTGCAGTGAGTCAGCTCTTTGAATCAGGTGGCCAAAGTTTTGGAGCTTCAGCTTCAGCCTCAGTCCTTCCAATGAATATTCAGGGTTGATTTCTTTTAGAATTGACTGGTTTGGCTGGTTTTAGCCATCTAGAAACAAAAATTTTAATATTCCGTGTAGTCAAATATATACCTAAATGTATTTTTTCATTGCTTTTAGATTTTGAGTCTTTTCCCATACCAAAGTTGCTATTGTCTTCTGGTAGTTGTATGATTTAGTATTTTACATTTAGATCTCTGATCACTTTGAGTTGATTTCTGACTCTGGTATGAGGTATGGGTTTAATTTTATCTTTTTCCAAATAGTTCCAGCACCATTTATTTAAAAATCTAATCCCTTCAAAATAGGTATTTTTGTTTTGAATGTGTACACACACACACACACACACACACACACACACGAATCTAAAAAGTAATCAGACTTGGGAGACAAGCATTTCTCTAAAAATTTACCCCAGATGTGGAGAGAACCAGTGTCATTCAGTTCAGCAAATATTGTAGTTCAGTCGCTCAGCCATGTCCAACTCTTTGCGACCCCATGAATCGAAGCACGCCAGGCCTCCCTGTCCATCACCAACTCCCGGA
Organism: Redunca redunca; assembly: GCA_006410935.1. NCBI lineage: Eukaryota > Metazoa > Chordata > Mammalia > Artiodactyla > Bovidae > Redunca > Redunca redunca. The sequence continues at coordinate 241,872 of SJYQ01002537.1, read as the reverse complement.
GTTCACTCAGACTCTCGGCCATCGAGTCAGTGATGCCATCCAGCCATCTCATCCTCTGTCGTCCCCTTCTCCTCCTGCCCCCCAATCCCTCCCAGCATCAGAGTCTTTTCTAATGAGTCAACTCTTCGCATGAGGTGGCCAAAGAACTGGAGTTTCAGCTTTAGCATCATTCCTTCCAAAGAAATCCCAGGGCTGATCTCCTTCAGAATGGACTGGTTGGATCCCCTTGCAGTCCAAGGGACTCTCAAGAGTCTTCTCCAACACCACAGTTCAAACGCATCAATTCTTCGGTGCTCGCCTTCTTCACAGTCCAACTCTCACATCCATACATGACTACTGGAAAAACCATAGCCTTGACTAGATGGACTTTAGTTGGCAAAGCAATGTCTCTGGTTTTGAATATGCTATCTAGGTTGGTAATAACTTTCTTCCAAGGAGTAGTATATACCTACAATTTGCAATAAAATACAGGGAGATGAGCAAGCATAGTCTCTACCTTAAGAACACAACCACCTGAAGGGGGCGATAAACACTTACATAAAAGGCTGCAGTGAGCCTCAGTGTTTAATACAGTATATTTGTTGGGTTAACACCTCTCTGAGCCCCCAAAATCTACACCCAAATATCCATGTGAAGTGCTTATGTATGTCTACGGTGATCCATGGTAGAAATGCAATTTGCTTGCTATTGTATATACTGAATGCTGATTTCGTATCTGTTTCATGGGAGAAAGACTATTAATATGGTAAGACCTTTCATTCACTCCACAGATACTTATCAAGTGGCTTCTGTGTGTGCAGAACTGCTCTCAGAGCTCAGATAGTAATAGAGAACAAGAAAGACCTGTGATGACTGCATCCTGGAGGCAGAGGCAGAAAACAAACATTTAAGGTATAATGTCAAGTAGTATGATGAAGAGTACAGCAAGTCAAGGAGTGAAGAGTGAGGTACCATCTTAGATAGGATGGTGAGGGAGAGCCCTTTTGGGAGAAGAAAGCAATTAGGCAGTCTTGAATGACATGAATGGGGAAATCAGGTGAAGGCCCTTGGAGAGAGCAACTGCAGAACTAGGGGCGGAATGGGGGCCGATATAGTCAGAAGAGAAAGCAAGGGAGGGGCCAGGAGAAGAGGCTTGAGGTAGGCAGTGCCTAGATCCAGTAGGAACTCTAGGTTAAAAAATAGAGCTTGGATTTTGTTCCATGAAAAGGGATACTTTCGGCAGGGGCATGACATGTACAATCTGATTTATGTGCTAAATCTGGCTGCCATGGGGAGAATAGACCATAGTGTGGGTCACATACGGGGGGCTGGAGAGGAGTCACAGAGTTCCTATGAGAGATGACAGGAATCTGGACCAGGGACAGCTGTGGAGAGGAAAAGAAGTGAGAAGCAGAGGAATATGGGAATTTTTTGCAAGCCGAGCTAGCAGGATTTGCTGAGGAACTGAATTTGGGAAAGACAGGAGCCAAGGATGACTCTGATTTTGGATTAACCTGGTGAATAACAGTACCATATATGGAGAAGGGCAAGAATCTAGAGATCTATATTGGACACATGGATTCAAGATATTTGGTTACTTCCCATTAATTTTTAACATCCCATCATAAATTGCTTGTTTCTTTCCTATTCTTCTGTGGTCTTCAGTTAGAGTTGTTCCCAGGAAGATGTTTAAGCCCAGTGAAAAGAGGAGAGAATAAATGACCATTTGATCATTTCTCAAGGTCTCAAGCATTATCCTTCTAAAAAAAATTGAATCAATATTATTATTGATTTAATAATAGCTGTTTGAATCTAGTTGACTTCGATTGTAGTCAAACAGAAAATTCAATGGAAGTTAAACTCAGTTGTTTGCAATGTTTTATATGGCTAAGAGCAGAGATGAACTTATAGCCTGCAACTGGCTCAGTATGACAGGATGTTAGTTAACTGGGGGCAGATGCTTTCAATAACAACCGAGCCCTGATCCTTAAATTGGAATCTCTTAGGGGACATTTTCTCAGCATCTGCCCCACATAGGGGGGTTTGCTAGAGGTTTTCACCATGTGAGATATTGTGGCCCATTTATTGTTATTCTTGGACACCTCTTTGTTCCTGGAAAGTTTCCCATGATTTCCAAGACACAGTTGATCATTGCGTTTTATTTGTGAACTGTGTTGAGTCCCCAAGACTAAACTCATAACTTTAATAAGACCATAAATGGGTTAAGGTATGTGAAGTACTTAGAGGGGTTGAAAAGGTCATAGAAGTAGCATTTAATGTTATCTTTACCTTAAAAGTAGCTCTTCAATGAAACAATAAGCAAAAAGAGGGTTAAAAAAAAAGTTGTGAGGAGGATATTCTTTACAAAGATCTTGGGTTTACAGTCAATTCTTTCCTGGCTAAGTGAGAACCCCTGATAGTCGGTGAATTCTGAAGAAGTGTGGCCCTTTCAGGCCTCACACTGAATCTTAGCAGGTGGAGCAGGGCAGAATATCTGCAGCTATTGTGAACCATAAATTATTCTGGGTCTTTTTGATGGGAAAAAAAGAGTGGCATGGGCCAAATATAAATGAGTTACATCTTAAGCAACAAATGAGCAACATTTTTTTCCTAAAATTAAAAAGTCTTTTTTTTTCTTATAAAGAAAGCAATACATTTTAATACAGAAAATTATAAAAATGAAAACAGTAATCACTACTCAGAAATTACCACTGTTGCTATTTTATTTATATACTAAAATATATATGTGCATATATATATAAACATATATATAATCTTTTAGGAATATTGACTTCTATGAGTATATTCTTTAAGATGGTACAATTTGAAAACTGAAAGATCAGCTTTTAAAGAACTTCAAGTTAGAGCGAAAAGTTGCCTAGCATAGACTTAATAGTAATTGTTTACATTTTACAATACACATTCTGTGCATTATCACTTTTATTAGTACTAAGTAATAGCAGTTGCTATTAATATCATTAATAGTTATTATTAATATTGTTGAAC
>SJYQ01002537.1:204778-238881 GCA_006410935.1 Redunca redunca | reverse complement strand
AGGAAAGAATACCTTGCTGGAAGATGTAAGTCCTAGTCCCAACTTATGATTAGAAAAAGACAATGAACTTTGTTAAGCCTCAGTTTCCTCAAATGTACAGTAAAAATCTTGGGCTAGATGAAATCTGAGGCCTCTTCTAATTTTGAAATCCTATCTAAGCCTTGTTTTGGAAAATAGGTACTTACTAAGATGCATTTCCTGAGATGCCAAATTTTACTTTCAAATATTTTTATCTAAAACACACCTGTTTTCAAGCAAAGGAAATGGATCACATTTTGAAGAATATTCTAATGCTTTGAAGATGGAGCCTATTTACAGAGACCAATTTGTTTCTCTGCATTATTTTAGCATGCAACTCTACTCTGGGACTGAAGCTTCCTAAGTATCTGAGGCTTTGGAAAGTGGGGGTAGAAGAAGCTCATTACCATGGAGATAGATGGGAGCAAATGGTCATATCATCAAAAGCAAACTAGAAATGTACAAAGCTTTTGTGATGCTGATCCTTTTTTTTTTTTTTAAAGTAAGAAGAAGGAAAAAAGGCACAAATAAAAGGACAGATCTCGCTCATTAAATCCAACACTAATTTAGTAATCAGTGAAATAAAGGTACCCTTGAAAGCCTGCGGCCAGAAAACACAGTACAACAAAGAAGCACAAAAGGTTGCTGGCTGCCAGGTGTAATTTCCAGGTACTCCAAGTGCATTTGGACTCCCCGTTCTCCTATCTTTTCTTTACAGATTGGCTGTCTTCATAGTAGATGTGAACGATCCATTTAGTCACCCCAGTATGTTATCCAAATATTTAGGGGGAGAAAAATTGCAGGAAAATAACCTTTAATTTTATGATTCTCTAGAAGAAACTGTTCAAAATTAAGAGGTATGAGAAGCTAAGAATGAGAGCTAATTTATTTTTCTGTTTATTACCTATCACTTTGGTTAACCTGAAAATAATTTTGACAGGAACATTTAGAGTCAAATTTGGGATAAAAGTCAAATTTACATAAAGTGGCTTGTATCAAAGTAAAATCACTATCAACTGTATCTCTATCTTCATCTATATCTATAGATAGATAGATAAAAAGGTTTTCTTTTAACCTCATCAATTATTTTATTTTACTCATGTAGAAGCTGCCAAAAGCCAAAAGGCAGGAAAGATTTATTTTCAGTTCTTCATAAATATTCAAAATAAGAAAAATCATTTAAGAATAAATATATAAAAGTTAAAAAGCGTGGCCAAGATTCTGCCTTGCACTTTCAGTCTATAAATTAGAAATAGTAATTATGTGATGTTTGGATGTTTTAGAGGTTGAAGTATTATTTTTAAAGTGTTTTGTGCTATTCAGAGAAGAAATACACTTTACATCATATTTTAGATGTGATTTATAAGAAAAATAGTCTCTTCTCCCTTAACTTCCTCTTCCTTTTCCATTTCAGATTTCCCCTCTTGTTACAGCTATTAAGAGAGAAAACTATTTTCAATTGCTGCTAAGTCACTTCAGTCGTGTCCGACTCTGTGCAACCCCATAGACGGCAGTCCACCAGGCTCCCCCATCCCTGGGATTCTCCAGGCAAGAACACTTACAAAGCATTAATTTAATTGATCTATAAATTCAATGTAAAGACAAAACATCAAGATTTTTTTAAACCTCTACTAGTATTAAAGTTCATTAAGAATGTAAATGAAAAGTTAGAAAAATTCTGAAAAATAGTGAGGAAGTAATTAATACAGCCAAATATTAAAATATATGATAACATTATAATAATCAAAATATTCTAGAGAAGAAATAGGTAGCTCAAAAGAGTAGAATAATCAGAAATAAACCCATATACACATGAGAATTATGTATGAAAAGGTGTGCCGTGTGCCCAGTTGTGTCTGACTCTTTGCGATCCCAGAGACCATAGCCCACCTGGCTCCCCTGTCCATGAGATTCTCTGGGCAAGAATACTGGAGTGGGTTGCCATTTCCTTCTCCAGTATGAAAAGGTAAATGTACCAAATTTGCGGAAGATGAAAAGAAGGGAAAATGCATCAGTTAATAAATGGTAGGTAAACTGGTTAGGAATAAAAAGTGAAACAAAATAGGTCCTTTATCACACTCTTTTTATCTCCCAACTTTCCAGAAGATTTTAGTATTCTAAATGTTAAAAAAATAAAATTATAATACTAAAAGTTCAGAACTTTAAAGATTTTCTTTGATGAATAATCTTGGCATATAAAAAGACTTTCTAGGTAAGATAGACAATCCTAAAGTCTTAAAGGAAGACAAGAACAAATTTGAGCATATACAAAGTGGAAAAAATATTGCAATATAGTTGGCAAAGAGATATAGTCATTGATATGCAACACTTTGTACAATTCATTGAGTAAAAAGAAATCAAATGGAAAATGGTCAAATATATTAAAATTTTCCTGTCTTTCACAATTAAATAGTTGCATATTAAAACAATGAGTATATCCATACAATGAATGTTATTCACCAACTAAAAATAGCATAAGGAATTCCCTGGCAGTCCACTGGTTGGTTAGGACACGGAGCATTCACTGAGGAGGGCCCAGGTTCAAACCCTGGTCAGGGAACTAAGATTCCAAAAGCTGCCTGGTATGGCCAAAAAAAAAAAAAGGAAAAAGAAAAAAGAGGAAAGGAAAAAAAGTAGCATAATTTATAATAGCCCAAAAAAGTAAACAACTCAAATGTTCATCAATAGATGAGTGGGTAAGCAAAATGTGGTACATCCATTTTGTTAGAATATTATTCAGCCGCAAAGAAGAAAGAAGTACTGATAACAGCTACAAACATGAATGAACCTTGAAACTATTATGCTGAGTGAAAGAAGCCAGACACAAAGACCATGCTGTGTGATTCTAATTATATGAAATCCTCAGAATAGGCAAATCTCAAGAGAGAAAAAGTAGATCAATAATTGCCAGGGCCTGGAGGAGTGGAAACTGGGGAGAAATGGGGAGTGACTTCTAATAATTAGCATCTCTTCTGAGGCCATGACAATTGTGGTGGTGACTGCACAATTCTGTGAATATACTAAAACCCGTGAACTGTGAACTTTAAACAGATGAATTGTTTGATACATGAGGGGCTTCCCCGGTGGCTCAGAGGTTAAAGTGTCTGCCTACGATGCCGGAGACCTAGGTTCGATCCCTGGGTCGGGAAGATCCCCTGGAGAAGGAAATGGCAACCCACTCCAGTACTCTTGCCTGGAGAATCCCATGGATGGAGGAGCCTGGTGGGCTACAGTTCACAGGATCGCAAAGAGTCAGACACGACTGAGCGACTTCACTTTGATACATGAATTATATCTCAATAAAGCCGTTAGTTTTTAAATGTATTTTTTAACGAGGTATGTTGAATTTGTTCATTAGATTACAAAATTCAATAAATAATGAATATTGTTAATAGTATAGGACAAGTATTCTTATACTTAATGGAAGTACACATTCATACACTTTTTTGAGGACAATTTAGCAATGTCTTTCAAAATACAAACACACCACATCTTTTGATTCTACAATTCAAATTCAAAAAATTACAAAAGATACACTTGTAAAAACTCGCCAAGTTACATACAGAAGGAAATTGTGGTTAATGGGAAAATCTGAAAATCTGGAGGTACCCATTTTAAAAAATACATACAACCTTTCAAGAATATCATGGAATTATGTGAACTGATAGGGAAATACCTCCAAGAAAACAATAAAAATAACTAATATGTATTCAGCACTGGCTATGTACCATCTTCTAAGTGCTTTATAGACAATAACCTACCAAATCCTTTTGGCAACCCTATATTTTAATTTTAATTTATCTTTTTTGCAACCCTATATTTTTATCTCTATATTCCATTTTACAGATGACAACACTAGAAAAGCACAGGTGTGTGAATAGCAAAGAGGAAGTTTTTGCTCTTGATTTTATATATTTTTGTATTGCTTAAACAATTTACCATGTGATATTAATTTTATTTCAATAAAAAAAGTTAAAGCCTCAAACCCATAGAGTTTGTATTCTAATATCTAAAGATTCTGGGACACATCAAAGAAATTAAGAAAGGGGGCTATTTCTGTCTTCAAAAAGCAATATGACTTGCCTACGACAGGCAATAGGCTCTGTTATCTCCATTTTTCAGATGAGGTAAAAAAAGTCAGACAGTTTAAGTGAATTGTCCAATATTACACAGCAGTGAAATGACACTATAGGATCTGAACCAAAATCTGAGGCTGAAGCCTACACTCTTACAAATACATATAGCCCAGCAAGAAACTGGATACAATGTAAATATCCATCACCAGATGAAATATTATATATCAGTTAAAAAAAAAAAAAACACCTAGCTTAAAAGTGGAAAATCCCATGGATGGAGGACCCTGGTAGGCTGCAGTCCATGGGGTCGCCAAGAGTCGGACACGACTGAGCAACTTCACTTTCACTTTTTACTTTCATGCATTGGAGAAGGAAATGGCAACCCACTCCAGTGTTCTTGCCTGGAGAATCCCAGGGATGGTGGAGCCTGGTGGGCTGCTGTCTGTCAGGTCGCACAGAGTCAGACACGACTGAAGTGACTTAGCAGCAGCAGTTTAAAAGTAAAGGTCCTTTATGACCTTGAGATAAGAAAAGATTTCTTAAATAGGACACACAAACAATTAACCATAAAGAAGAAAAAAACCTAATAAATAAGGCTATATTAAAATTGCTACTGCTACTGCTAAGTCACTTCAGTCGTGTCCGACTCTGTGCGACCCCTTAAGAACTGCTATTCGTTAAAAGAAATCTCTAGGAAAGTGAAAAAGAAAACCACAGATAAATGAAACTATTAGCAATGCACTTATCCTACAAATCATTTTTTAAAAGACAAAATATAAAACAGTTAGAAGATTTGAACAAGAACTTCTCAAAGGAGGAATTCAAACGGCTACTGAACACAGGAAAATGTATTAAAACTCACCAATCAACAAGCAAATACAAGTTATAACTAGACAAACTTACCTATCACCAGAGCAACTAAAAAGAGAAGGACTGACAATGCCGTGTATTGGTGAGAATATGGAGCAACTGGAACTCTCATATATGACTGTGGATTGTAGTGATCGCAAATTGGTACACCCACTTTAGGGAACTGTTTGGCAATATCTATCAAAGCTGGACTCAGCAATACATCCAACAAAAGTGCATGCATCTATTCACCAGAAAACATGTTCATAGCAGCATTATTTATAATGGCCAAAGTCTTGAAACAACTCCAATACCCATTAACAGTAGAATAGGTAAATGAAATGTGGTATATTCCAACAATAGATAAAGCAATGATATACAGTTTCTTCATAAAGCAATGAAAAGATATGAACTATAACTATGTGAATACCAATATAGATGCATCCCACAAATATAATGTTGAGTAGAAGAAGTCAAAATAGAAAAACTGCACTGTTTTGATTACATTCCTAAAAAGAGATAAATCTAATGTTGATGGGTGGTTGTTCTGGAGAAGGAATGTATTGAATAGAAATGTATAAATGGAATTTTGTGCAATTTTTAAAAATTACACTATAGTTAATTTGCAATGTTAGTTTCTTCAGTACAGCAAAGTGATTCATTTATACGTGTGTAGACATTTTTTAATATTCTTACCTAGTACAGTTTATTCCAGGATATTAAATATAGTTCCCTATGCAATACAGTGGGACTTTGTTGTTTATCCATTTTACACAGAGTAGTTTGCATCTGCTAATCCCAAACTCCCAATCCATCCTCCCACCACCCCCACTGTTCCTGTGGCAATCAATGTTCTATATGTCTGTGAATCTGTTTCTGTTTTATAGGTAGGTTCTTTTGTGTAGTATCTTAGATTCCACATATAAGTGATATCATATGAAATTTATCTTTCTCTTCCTGAATTACTTCACTTAGTACGATAATCTCTAAGTCCATCCTTGTTGCTGCACATAGCATTATTTCACTCACAAAAGGATATTTTGAGTGCTGTTAATGGGTCAGGAAGCAACAGTTAGAACTGAACATGGAACAACAGACTCGCTCCAAATAGGAAAAGGAATACGTCAAGGCTGTATATTGTCACCCTGCTTATTTAACTTATATGCAGAGTGCATCATGAGAAATGCTGGGCTGGAAGAAACACAAGCTGGAATCAAGATTGCCAAGAGAAATATCAATAACCTCAAATAAGCAGATGACACCACCCTTATGGCAGAAAGTGAAGAGGAACTAAAAAGCCTCTTGATGAAAGTGAAAGAGGAGAGTAAAAATATTGGCTTAAAGCTCAACATTCAGAAAACGAAGATCATGGCATCTGGTCCTATCACTTCATGGGAAACAGATGGGGAAACAGTGGAAACAGTGTCAGACTTTATTTTTCGGGGCTCCAAAATCACTGCAGATGGTGACTGCAGCCATGAAATTAAAAGACGCTTACTCCTTGGAAGGAAACAAAGGTCCATCTAGTCAAGGCTATGGTTTTTCCAGTAGTCATGTATGGATGTGAGAGTTGGACTGTGAAGAAAGCTGAGCGCCAAAGAATTGATGCTTTTGAACTATGGTGTTGGAGAAGACTCTTGAGAGTTCCTTGAGCTGCAAGGAGATCCAACCAGTTCATTTCTAAAGGAGATCAGTCCTGGGTGTTCTTTGGAAGGACTGATGCTAAAGCTGAAACTCCAATACTTTGGCCACCTCATGTGAAGAGTTGACTCAATGGAAAAGATCCTGATGCTGGGAGAGATTGGGGGCAGGAGGAGAAGGGGACGACAGAGGATAAGATGGCTGGATGCCATCACCAACTTGATGGAGATGAGTTTGAATGAACTCGGGGAGTTGGTGATGGACAGGGAAGCCTGGTGTGCTGCGGTTAATTGGGTCTCGAAGAGTTGGACACGACTGAGTGACTGAACTGAACTGAATGTTCTGTTCCTTGATCTATTAATAGCTTCTGGTTACACTATGTGAAAATTCATCAAATTGTGTATTTATAATTTGTATGCTTTTCTGTAAATTATACTTCTATAAGAATTCACGTAAGAAAGAAAAAAAATTCACTTAATAAAAATTAAAACAAATGAACCAAAGTTATATGTAGCAACAGGGATAATAATAAAAGCATAAAACTGAGAATTGTAATGACCTTAATCATATTATATGCAGTAACTATCAGTACAATATGCATTTTTACGTAAGTTACATTTCCGTAAACTTTTTTTTTTTTTGGCTGCACCTCATAGCTTGTAAGATCTTAATTCCTAGAGTAGGAATTGAACCCAGGCCATGGTCGTGAAAGTGCTGGATCTTAACCACTGGACCGCCAGGGGACTCCCTCCTAGAAAATTTTAAAACATAACGAATAAGATAACCAACAAGGACCTACTGTATACAGCATGGAACTCTGCTCAATGTCATGTGGCAGCCTGGATAGGAGGGGAGTTTGAAGGAGAACGGACACTTGTGTATGGCTTAGTCTCTGCTCTTCACCTGAAACTATGACAACATTGTTAGTTGGCTATACCCCAACAAAATAAAAAGTTAAAACAAAACCACAATATTAATATTTTTATTGGGTGGGGATCCATATAGATGGTATCAGTACAAAAAACCATACAATATAGAGCATGATGACTATAATTTTTGTTATCATTTATTACTGTATTGAATACTAGAAATGCAAAGGAAGTAGATTTTAGGTGCTCTTATCACACTCCAAAACTGGCAACTATGTGAAGAGATAATATGTTAATTATCCTGACTCTAAAAAGTAAATCATTTTATTATGAATATATACATCAAATTTGGAGAAGGCAATGGCACCCTGCTCCAGTACTCTTGCCTGGAAAATTCCATGGACGGAGGAGCCTGGTAGGCTGCAGTGCATGGGATTGCGAAGAGCTGGACCCAACTGAAGCGACTTAGCAGCATACATGAAATTATGTGGTACACCTTAAATATGTGCAATTTTTCTCTTAAAAAATCATAGACAGCAAAAAGTAAACATCAAATGTGTGATCATGACTGCCTCTAAGGATGGAAGAAGAATGAAACTGGATTGAACCTATAATTTTTTCATAATAAAATGTCAAAAGCAAATATTACAAATAACATTAGATAGTGGGTACAAATGCATTTGTTATATTATTGTTTTATTCTTCCATATGGTTGAAGGTTTTAATGTTTTTATTAAATGTTCTTTGTACCACAACTAACAGCCTCTTGATCGGTTGCTAGAAATCAAATTGACAAAAACTCCTACAGAATGAGATAGTTTTGGAGGGGAAAGGAGGGGAACTGATGTTTAGTTAGTTTTACAGTCTCATGTCTCTATCACTGACTTGAACCATTTTGTTGAAGCCGTGACCAAGTAAAACACAAACAGGATTTGTCTGACAGTTTTAGATATGACAAATTAAAGATCAACTCAACGTATTTAACTGAACGACTGATCTTCCTTCTTTTGGCTTCTTCCTTAAATGAAATAGTCAGCTTACAGATCTAATTTTCCTATCTTAGTGTGTCTTAGAGCTGACCCTTCTTTTTCTCTCTAACTCAGTTGTGCAAGGCTTGCTCTGCTCAGGTCCTAGTCCAGTCTAGCTTGAAACACTATTACTACTACTACTAAGTCGCTTCAGTAGTGTCCGACTCTGTGCGACCCCATAGACAGCAGCCCACCAGGATCCCCCATCCCTAGGATTCTCCAGGCAAGAACACTGGAGTGGGTTGCCATTTCCTTCTCCAATGCATGAACGTAAAAAGTGAAAGTGAAGTCACTTAGTCGTGCCTGACTCTTGGTGACCCCATGGACTGCAGCCTACCAGGCTCCTCCATCCGTGGGATTTTCCACCATTAATGGTCCAATATGCATTAAATACTGATTTGTTTCATGTCACATCACTTCTTTGCACGATAGCCTTCAAACTCTCCCAAGTCTTCCTTCTAGGTAAGAGTTAGTGCAATACCCAATCACAGAATTACATCATTACTAGGGGGATTCAAACCAGAGCAAAGCTCCACGTCCCTAAGCTCTTTCAAATCACTTTTGCATAAGATGAGGTCCTAAAAGAAACCCAGTCATCTTCTTACTGAGTATGCCTCTTGCTTCCTTTTGCTCTGCGTTCTCTCTCACAACACCCAGAAATATATTTGACTTCCTCAGCTGTAGGAGTGTGGCTGTTTAGAGGATACTGATGCATTAAATTGAGTGAAAGAAGCAAGTCACAAAAAGATATAAAATTCCTTTTACCTGTGATTAATAAAAGTCAATACTAGTTAAATTATTTAGGAATGCTTTGTCACATAGGTGATAAGATTATAAAACAAAAACAAGGAAATACTTATGACAAGTGTTGGCATAGTGTTAGTTCTTTTCTTTTATAAAATATTTATTTATTTGGCTCTGCTGGGTCTTAGTTGAGTCATGCAGGATCTTTGATCTTTAGTTGTGGCAAGTGGGTCCTAGTTCCCTGACCAGGGATTGAACCCAGGTGCCCGGCATTGTGAGTTCAGAGTCTTAGCCACTGGACCCCCAGAGAAGTTCCCACGATGTTAGTTCTCAGGGGGAAGGAAGGGATGGGATGGGCTGAGACAATCAAGAAGGGAGCCCCACAGAAAGGTCCTACTGCAGGAGAGCATCGGTGGAAGCCGGCCACATCCTGAAAATGATCTGAGAGCCGTGTAAAAGACCTCTTCTCCAGACGTGTCTGAGAAGAAGATTCAGCATGACGCCACTTGACAAGAGATGGATTCAAGAACATGTCTGGTGATAAAGCTTCAGTCTGGGCATAGATTACCTTATTCAAGGATGAGTAAAAGTAACAAAGCATAGCAACCTGGGGGGGGGGGGANGGGGGGGGAAATACTGTTGCAGAAGAGGAGAAAGGAAACAACTCACAAGAACCTCCTAAGAAGAGCTTGCTCCAGGCTTCGGTCCACTGTTGACTACTGAAAATTCAGGGAACTGACAGCCTTAGTAGGTCCCAATGGACTTTTTCAAAGGGAAGGGTTAGGAGTTATTAAAAGAGGGAAATAGCACAAGAAAACATCAGGGTGAAATGAAAATACAACAAGATTTTTATTTAAAGGAAGAATGATGTGATAAAAGATTGGAAGGAAATTAAAACTGAATGCTGGAATTAAAAAAAAAACATTGGAGGGTATTACAAAATTAAGGCTATTGTGATATAGGTGACAAGTTAAATAACTCCCCAAATACAGAGAACAGGAGAGAGAAATGAAAAAGTTTAGACGATGGAAACATAAGAGAGAGAGCAAAGAAGAGAGTCAGCAGATGTTCCTTGAGAAGAGCTTGGAATGGAAACACTCAGTCACCAGAGATTTGATAGAAGAGTCATTCTCCACAGGAGGATGGGAGGGAAGAGGCGCATCACAGCTTGTTGGGCCACACAACCAGAATTGCCAGGGAAGGAGTTGTGTGCTTTTTTGGATGTATGTATGCGTGGGTATATGTATGTATGCGTGTATATGTATGTATGGGTGTATATATTATATTGCGGTTTACAATATTAGTTTCCAGTGTGCAGCAAAATTTTTATAGATTATACTCCATTTATAGTTATAAAATACTGGCTATATTCCTTGTGTGTGTGCGTGTATGCCCAGTTGTGTCTCTTTGTGACCCCATGGACTGTAGTCCACCAGGCTCCTCTGGCCATGAGATTTTTTTTCCAGGCAAGAATACTGGAGTGGATTACCATTTCCTCCTCCAGGGGATCTTCCCAACCCAGGGATCGAACCCATGTCTCCTGTGTTGGCAGGTGGATTCTTTACAACTGAGCCACCTGGGAAGCCCTGTATTCCCTGTGCTATGCAATAAATCCTTGTACTTATTCATTTTATGTGTAGTGATTCCCTACATCTGTCATCCAGTTTCCCTCTCCCCACTGGTACTCATTAGTTTGTTCTTCTATATATGAGTTAGCTTCTTTTTTGTTATATTCACTGGTTTGTTTTATTCTTTAGATTCTACATATAAGTGATAATATACAGCATTTGTCTTTGTCTAACTTATTTTAGTAAGCATGATGCTCTCCGGGTAGGAGAGGTAGGTTTTTAAATTATAGTAATGAGCAACTGCTGGTAGGGCTGTGTTTGTGTTCTTAATTGTATTAGGAAAAAAATGTCAGCACGATTATAAAGTAGATCTAAGATAAGATAAGACATGGATGAATGAATACAAATGTTTAGAGTAAAACTGCTAAACCATGTCCTAATCAAGAGAAGACCACACTTAAGAAAAGGAAACCCTCCTATACTCTTGGTGGGAATGTAAATTAGTGCAACCACTATGGAAAATGGTATGGAAGTTCCTTAAAAAACTAAAAATAGAGCTACCACATGATCCAGCAATCCCACTCCTGAGCATATATCCAGAAGAGACATAAACTTTAATTCAAAAAGATATATGCAAGGTCTCAGTGGTAAAGACACTGTTTCCACTGTTTCCCCATCTATTTCCCATGAAGTGATGGGACCAGATGCCATGATCTTCGTTTTCTGAATGTTGAGCTTTAAGCCAACTTTTTCACTCTCCACTTTCACTTTCATCAAGAGGCTTTTTAGTTCCTCTTCACTTTCTGCCATAAGGGTGGTGTCATCTGCATATCTGAGGTGATTGATATTTTTCCCCGGCAATCTTGATTCCAGCTTGTGCTTCTTCCAGCCCAGCGTTTCTCATGATGTACTCTGCATATTAGTTAAATAAGCAGGGTGACAATATACAGCCTTGATGTACTCCTTTTCCTATTTGGAACCAGTCTGTTGTTCCACGTCCAGTTCTAACTGTTGCTTCCTGACCTGGATATAGGTTTCTCAAGAGGCAGGTCAGGTGGTCTGGTATTCCCATCTCTTTCAGAATTTTCCACAGTTTATTGTGATCCACACAGTCAAAGGCTTTGGCATAGTCAATCCAAAATCACTGTAGATGGTGATTGCAGCCATGAAATTAAAAGACTCTTACTCCTTGGAAGGAAAGTTATGACCAACCTAGATAGCATATTTTTTAATATGTAATATGTAATATCTCTGCTTTTTAGCAGATATTACTTTGCCAACAAAGGTCCATCTAGTGAAGGCTATGGTTTTTCCAGTGGTCATGAATGGATGTGAGAGTTGGACTGTGAAGAAAGCTGAGTGCCAAAGAATTGATGCTTTTGAACTGTGGTTCTGGAGGAGACTCTTGCGACTGCAAGGAGATCCAACCAGTTCATCTTAAAGGAGATCAGTCTTGGGTGTTCATTGAAAGGACTGATGTTGAAGCTGAGACTCCGATAGTTTGGCCACCTCATGCGAAGAGTTGATTCATTGGAAAAGACCCTGATGCTGGGAGGGACTGAGGGCAGGAGCAGAAGGGAACGACAGAGAATGAGATGGCTGGATGGCATCACCGACCCGATGCACATGAGTTTGGGTGAACCCCGGGAGTTGGTGATGGACAAGGGGGTCTGGCATGCTGCGATTTGTGGGGTCGCAAAGAGTCGGACACAACTGAGCGACTGAACTGAACTGAACTGAACAGAACAGCGGTAAAGAATCTGCTGATTCAATCATTGGGTTGGGAAGGTCCTCCGGAGGAGTAAAGAGCAACCCACTCCAGTATTTCTGCTTGGGAATTCACATGGACAGAGAAGCCTGGCAGGCTATAGTCCATGGGGTAGCAAAAGAGTTGGATACAACTTAGAGGCTAAACAACAAAATACTTTAATTAAAAAAAAGAAGAAGAAATTCACACTTAAAATAAATTTGTACAAAATTTTTGAAGCACAAGATTAAGAGGAAAAACAATCCAGCCATTATCTATTTTCTTTCTTAAAAAAAGAAAAGCTACCTGAAACAAGCAAAGTTTAAAAATCAGACTTTTCACAAGCTTTACTTTCTCAGCCGCATGAAATTCCTATGACAACAAAGCAATGCTTTCCAAACACAAAGGAATGAGGTTGAAATTGAATAGCATTTAGCTGTGTTGCCACTTGGGGAAGGGCAACAAAGACTCCTATTTGCCAGCACGCAGAAAGGATGCCACCCATGTACCCTTTAATAAAACTACCTATGGTTTTTCCTGTGGTCATGTATGGATGTGAGAGTTGGACTGTGAAGAAGGCTGAGCACCAAAGAATTGATGCTTTTGAACTGTGGTGTTGGAGAAGACTCTTGAGAGTCCCTTGGACTGCAAGGAGATCCAACCAGTCCATTCTGAAGATCAGCCCTGGGATTTCTTTGGAAGGAATGATGCTAAAGCTCAAACTCCAGTACTTTGGCCACCTCATGCAAAGAGTTGACTCATTGGAAAAGACTCTGATGCTGGGAGGGATTGGGGGCAGGAGGAGAAGGGGACAACCCAGGATTAGATGGCTGGATGGCATCACTGACTTGATGGCCGTGAGTCTGAGTGAACTCCAGGAGTTGGTGATAGACAGAGAGGCCTGGGGTGCTGCAGTTCATGGGGTTGCAAAGAGTCAGACATGACTGAGCGACTGAACTGAACTGAACTGAACAAACTTTTGAATTGGTAAGTCATGAAATGAAACAACTGGTGATGAGTACAAAAATCAATTAAAATTGAAATCATTTTGAATAGTGCCAATGCAAGAGACACAAGTTCGATCCCTGGGTTGGGAAGATCTCCTGGAGACAGGAACGGCAACCCACTCCAGTATTCTTGCCTGGGAAATCCCAAGGACAGAGGAGCCTGGCAGGCTACAGTCCATGGGTTTACAAGAGTCAGACATGACTTATTAGAGACTAAATAAACCATCACCACCACCATCCTCTATATGACAAAATTAATTTTAGTTATAATAATTAAATAAAATAAAACTTGTCAGAAAAGAAATGTAGATGGTGAAAATTGTTTATTAAATTTTGTGTATATAACTATACTAGGAAAAACTTATACTACAAAAAGGGGAAATACAGCTTAATACTTCTAAATAACAATGATGTGAGGTTTTTCTGGTCAAAAATGAAAAACTTGTACCTACATATTGGTCAGACACAGTAATGAATTAAAACACCATGATTTAATAATAATTGCAAAAACTAACAACATTATAAACAAGAAGAGAGTTCTATTAAGGATGTTAGAATTCAGTAACACATTTTATATATAAACTAAATTTTGCAATTGCCAATCAGAAATATTCACCTTGCAGTTTGCACTATTTCACTCTTTTCTATTTTAAATACCAAAAGTTCAAATAGTCACAAAGAATGACAGAAGCTCTGATTATTTGCCTTTGAAACCACTCTGATATTTATGTCAAATCTACTGCTTAAAGACAGGCATTTGTGGTGCCACAGGGGCTGGAAACACAAACTGGGGTCCCTAAAGTGAGATAGAACAATCCTGAACCAGTATAAAGTTACATTTGGAATGCACTTGCATGTGCCTGTGTGTTGAAAACCCAGCATATAACTGGGAATTTTTATACTTAACATCCATGTAGAACACAACATTTACTAAAGAACAAGTAATAAAATGTGCTAAGTTGACATTCATGCATCTTCTTAAAATTCAGGAACCTCAACAATTGTTTAGCATTTAGGCAAAGACTTTTTTTCAGGGAGGAGTATTTTGTCTCTGACTTTGGACATTTGTAGGAACATGGTAATAACGAACAGCAGACAGCATTTAGTTAGTTTCATTAGGCTCCCACTGCCCTACCCTTGGGTGGCCGCTGGTTTTAAGAATTCTGGTAAGTCGGGGGAGGGGGCGGGGGGGCGGTGCAGTGGGAAACTGAATGTCAGACCCTAGGTCTCTCTTTTTCTAACTGTCCTCCAAAGAAAGTTCTGTGGTTTAATCCATTGGGGATGATGTTCTCAGTCCTCATATTGGGATGCACGCTTCCTCTAGTTTTTTTGGTGTCAACATCCTTCACTTCTGTCTTTTCCCCTTAAGCTGGCAGCATAGCTGCTAAACCTCAAGATCCTGTGCTAACAGTCCCCTCAAGATACAGCAAGAAAAACAAAAGCAAAATGCTCACAACAAGCCAAACCTTTTTTTTTCCAAATGAGGAAAACAGTTAGCTTCCCTAGAAACCTCATCAGTCAGATTTTTGCTTACATCTCATTGGCCAGAACCTGTTATCTTAACTGCAAGAATGAGAAATAAAGTTGTTGGTTTTTAATTTTTTTTAGCTAAGAGCATTTTTTATTTGGAACATCCCAAATACAGTTGGAGTTCTTTCTGGAGGGAAGAATGGATATCACTGAGGTAAGTTTTCTGGGGATTTGGTTCGTGCGCACTTAGTCGTGACTGACTCTTCATGACCCCATGAATTATAGCCCGCCAGGCTCCTCTGTCCAGGGGATTCTCCAGGCAAGAATACTGGAGTGGGTGGCCATGTCCTCCTCCAGGGGGTCTTCCCAACCCACGGATCGAACCCATGTCTCCTGAGTCTCCTGCACAGGCAGGCAGATTCTTTACTGAAATGTTTTCTTTACTGAAATAAACAAACTTGGGGGTATACTTGAATTTCCCATAAGGAAAGACTTGTGGTTATGAATCACAAGAATTTTAATACACAGCCCCAGTGCTATAGAGGAGAAAGATCCATGATAGGTTCTGAATGCTTGTGCCCCCTCAAACTCATATGCTGAAAGCCTTACCTCAAAGATGACACTATTAGGAGGTGAGGCATATATGAGGTTGTGAGGGTGGAGCCTCCACGAGTGAGGGAACTAGTGCCCTTATTAAAGAGACCCCAGAGAGGTCCCATGCCCCTCCCACCACGTGAGGGCACAGGGAGAGGGTGCCTTCCACGAGGAAGAGGGTCTAACCCAGACTCCACATCTGCAGGTGCCAAGATCTTGGACTTCCCAGCCTCTAGAATGGTGAGAAGCAAATTTTTGTTGTTTAAAAGCTTCTCGGGTTATGGTATTTTGTTATAGCAGTCTGAACGGACTATCTGCTAAAACAATCTAGTTTTCAGAAGACGTTTACCTCTGCTGTGTTGTTGTTCAGTCACTAACACTTTGTCCGACACTTTGCAACCCCGTGAACTGCGGCACGCCAGACTTCCCTGTCCTTCATTCTTTCCTGCAGTTTGCTCAGATTCATATCCATTGAGTCGGTTATGCTATCTAACCATCTCATCCTCTGCTATCTACTACCTTTGTTGTAGTAGAGATTATTTCTGTGCTAGGTCACATTATTTCATGCTTATATTTTAAAAAATATTTTAACACACTTAGTATTTTAAGATTTTTCCACTTGTTACTTTCCTTTCTGGTGACCAAGAGAAAATAAAATCGTATATTATCCTGTTCAGTCACCATGAATATAAACACTGCGTGCATGCGTGCTCGGTTGTGTCTGACTCTTTGCAACCCCATGGGGGTTAGCCCGCCAGGCTCCTCTGTCCATGGGGTTTCCCAGGCAAGAATACTGAAGTGGGTTGCCATTTCCTTCTGCAGGGGGTTTTCCCAAACAAGTGATTGAAACTACATCTCCTGCATCGCAGGCAGTCTTCTGCATTTCAGGCAGATTCTTTACCACTGAGCCACCAGGGAAACCCACATATATTGATATACATATACAAACAGATACAGAAGTAGATATTAACATTTAGCTACAGCAGCCTCTTGATGAAAGTGAAAGAGGAGAGTGAAAAAGTTGGCTTAAAGCTCAACATTCAGAAAACAAAGATCATGGCATCTGGTTCCATCACTTCATGGGAAATAGATGGGGAAACAGTGGAAACAGTGTCAGACTTTATTTTGGGGGGCTCCAAAATCACTGCAGATGGTGACTGCAGCCATGAAATTAAAAGACGCTTACTCCTTGGAAGGAAAGTTATGACCAACCTAGATAGCATATTCAAAAGCAGAGACATTACTTTGCCGACTAAGGTCTGTCTAGTCAAGGCTATGGTTTTTCCAGTAGTCATGTATGGATGTGAGAGTTGGACTGTGAAGAAGGCTGGGCACCAAAGAATTGCTGCATTTGAACTGTGGTGTTGGAGAAGACTCTTGAGAGTCCCTTGGACTGCAAGGAGATCCAACCAGTCCATTCTGAAGGAGATCAACCCTGGATGTTTGGAAGGAATGATGCTAAAGCTCAAACTCCAGTCCTTTGGCCACCTCATGCGAAGAGTTGACTCATTGGAAAAGACTCTGATGCTGGGAGGGATTGGGGGCAGGAGAAGAAGGGGACGACAGAGGATGACATGGCTGGATGGCATCATGACTCGATGGACGTGAGTCTGAGTGAACTCCGGGAGTTGGTGATGGACAGGGAGGCCTGGCGTGCTGTGATTCATGGGGTCGCAAAGAGTCGGACACGATTGAACGACTGAACTGAACTGAACTGAACTGATAGCAGCCTATGGTTACCTCAGTAAAGAGCTGGCTCGGAATACCCAGGCTTCCATTCAAGCTGATCTTCTCAAAGTTTGAGCATATCACGTGGCAAAGCCCTCTTTACAACTATATTCTAAAACACCCCCTCATCAGATTCTCCCCAGCCTAAGAACCAGCAGTGGTATAGCAAGGCATGCTTTAAGTGCTACCTTATTCTACAGCGAAATACATGGGACCATTTTAAAAAAAATGAGGTAGATCTTTAGGACTAACAGAAAAGACTGACAAGAAAGTAGAGAACTGTGTTGTGAAGTGAACAAAGGAAGTTGCACAACCTTAAGCAGAGGAGACTTTTATTTGTTGTCTTTTGTCAAGGAGAGAGGTGATTAGACTCTGCATAGAAAAACATCTAAGGGAATCAAAATGTTACTTTCTTTTTTTCTTTTTGAGGAGGTCATGAGAAACATTATATTTTTTCTATATTGCTTACTTCTCTAATGTCTTATGTTTTTATACAAAAATATCCTTAAAATCAGAAAAAACTAGATATCAATATATATGCATACATAGATTCATATTTTATATGTAACATGTTTTCTAAAACTCACTTCCTTACAAGATCCAGCCTTGTCTTCATACCACTCCCAAACTTTCAGCTTTCATTAAGCTCTTCCATGCCATGTATATTTTCCCCTTCAAGCCTTTTTTCCTATTATTCCTTCTGCCTGGAATGCCCTCCCACGAACCCTTCATTATTCCAAATTCTACTATACCTACCTAATCTTCAAGGACAACTCAGATTAAACTCAAGGGTTTCCTTGAAACACTTCCCCAAGTTCTCACTCCATTCAAACTTCTTTCCCCAACTTAAAACTTCAGTATATTTGAGAATCCCCTGGAGAGATTGTCAACTTCCTGTTTTCCTGCCCCCAGAAATTGTTTCAGTGGAACTACAGTAGGTCCGGAAGCCTGCATTTCTAATGATGCTTCCAAGTGATGTTGATGCTACAGGCTGTAGACCACATTTGTAGAGACACTGGACTAGAACCCAACAATTCAGGATTCATTGTACCTGTTGTCTCATTTATTTATAAAACGTGTATCTTTCGTTATAGACTGCCAGCTCTCTGTGTTAAGTAGACACCCTATTTTATACTCTGCTGTGTCCTTTGCAGTTTGAGAGTCGAGAGATGCTCATAGGATCCATGTTAACTGAGTTTGGAGGTTTGCAGATTTTCTCAGTAACTTAGACAGCACTAGAGATTATGTAATGGCACCTCACTCTAGTACTCTTGCCTGGAAAATCCCATGGACG
Source organism: Redunca redunca (assembly GCA_006410935.1). NCBI lineage: Eukaryota > Metazoa > Chordata > Mammalia > Artiodactyla > Bovidae > Redunca > Redunca redunca. The sequence goes on along the minus strand of SJYQ01002537.1, from coordinate 220,248 downwards.
GAGAAGCCTGGTGGGCTGCAGTCCATGGGGTCGCTAAGAGTTGTACGCAACTGAGTGACTTCACTTTCACTTTTCACTTTTATGCATTGGAGCAGGAAATGGCAACCCACTCTAGTACTCTTGCCTGGAAAATCCCACGGACAGAGAAGCCTGGTGGGCTGCCGTCTGTGGGGTCGCATGAGTCGGACACGACTGAAGCGACTTAGCAGCAGCAGCAGCAGAGATTATGCAACAATTTGCAGCCATCTATTCCACTATTACCAAGTCCAGAAAACTTTCTAGTCCTGGTTCTGAACTTGAGTACATTTGGAATCCATGCGTGTGACCATGTGAATTTACAGTTACAGGATAAAGGACAAAGGACATGCTGGCCTCTGCAGACAGTTTCTTTATGGAACCTCAGATTCCCTGAAAACATAACTTTATCATAAGACTGTCTTTCTTTAATTTCCAAACTGTTCCTAAATTAGTGGAAGCTCAAGGCTGGCTGATGCAACTTGATTATAATAGAGCAGCCTGAATTTAGTTGGCCACAACTGTGAAATTCAAGTGTGCAGTTGACTTCCAGCCTTAGTTTTTAAAAGGAGTGACTATGTGCGATTCTGAATGCCTGATGCTGCTCAGTGCAAGTCAGGGGATACTCAGCTTGCCCCATATAGGCCAGCCTTGATGGCCATCTCCCCAGAACACTCCAAGCAACAGGACACACACTCAAATCTGTGCTCTTACTTTGCATCTGCCAAGGTCCACCCTTCTTTCTCCAACCAGTAGAGAAAGTCCTGTTTTCATGGGGGTCAAAACCAACTGGAACAATCACGCCTGGCCGGCTCTGTGCCAATATGCCTGCAGTACTGATAATCTGTAATCCTTGACTCCCCTCTTTGGCTATACACCCATTCTCTTTCCCACTGGGTCACGACAGAACAGGAGGCATCATTAAAGCTTGTGGTGCTTCTTTGAGCCTTGTGAATCTATGTTACTGCATATGAGTCCACTTATTAGGGGAATAAGAATGTGCTTTTAGTTCTACCTCTGAAGCTAGAAAATTAGTCTTTAACCTCACAGGAAAGGAGAACAGGTTTGTACTCTGATAGGGGAAAATATGGGGTACAGGTAATACCCAAATGTAGTAGTCATGGAAACCTCTCAGGGAACAAACTTTGGTTGAAAAATTGAAAATAGGCAAGGACTTAGGTCATAGATATTGTTCTGAGCCCTGAGGATATAGTGATGTACAAAACCAGATGTAATTGTTGCTTATAGAGATTATAACTATTCTTATGACATTACAGTCTCTTGAGGAGGTAATTATATAAATCATTCCAATAAATGTAAAAGTTTAATTGCAGTGGGCTTTCCTAGTGGCTCAGTGGTAAAGAATCCATCTGCAGCGTAGGAGACTCAGGAGACGCAGGTTTGATACCTGAGTCAGGCAGATCCCCTGGAGGAGGGCATGGCAACCCACTCCAATATTCTTGCCTGGGAAATCCCATGGACAGAGGAGCCTGGCAGGCTAAGGTCCATGGGGTTGCAAAGAGTCAGACACCACTGAAGCAACTGAGCATGCACACATGCCATGAAGGCATATATGGTTTATAAATGCATGAAATAACAGTTATTGACCCAGAAGGGCAGTCAGGGAAGACTTTCCTGAAGATCTGACTACTGATCTGAGAGCTGAAGGATGAGTGGATGGTACTAGGCAAAATGAATACTAGGCAGAAAGATGTGCAAAGGCCCTGTGGCAGGAATGAGCAGGATATGATCAATCACTGAAAAAGGCCCCAGTGACCGGAACAAAAAGCTGGAGAAAGCACGATATAAGACATTACTAGAGAGGAAGAAGGGGCCAGACCATGTTGGGTCTTGTAGATTATATCAAGAGTTCTCATGAATAACAGGAGGCCACTGAGATGTTTAATTACATTTCTGTTTTGAAAGAGGTGCACTGGTTGTTGTAGGGAGAATGAGTTGGGAGGCAAACAGTGCTGCTGGAAGACTAGCTAGGGGAGGATTGCAGGCACCCAGGGGAGAAGAGATGACAGCTTCGTCTAGGGTTGGACCAGGGGGTGTGAGAAATGGACAGCTCAGGTTACTTCCCAGCTAGAACTATAAGTAATGCACAAGAGTTCCCTTGTGAGATACAAGCCTCCAGGAAAGCTGAGTGTTTGAGGCCTTTGTTAAAGCTGGTTGATTATACCATGGCAGTTTGAATCCAAGTGGCCATCCTAAGTCTGAAACATAAGTGCACCACAGACTTAAAAGGAAAAATGGGACAGTGATTTTTCTGGAGAAGTAGACTCCTGGAAGATGAGAAGAAGCAGCAAGCTAAAGGGGAAATTGCCCAGGGCGTCATCCTGCTTTATTCCTAGCAAGTGAGGCTGTTTCCAACCACACATTCCCCAAAACCCAAAGGGCCAAGGACCAGTAAGAGGAAGCAGGGGAAATCACCTTGCCATAAAGAAGAAAGGGACAACGATGTTTCCTCATTTTGAAATCTAGAATCCTGAGCAGTAGGGGTCCACACCAAGTTTTTGTGAAGGTCATTTTGCAGTACGGTAACTTCTGGCTTTACTGTCAGCGTCTCTAAAGACAGTCCCCAGAAATAAAGGGGCAAAGAAGGGGCTTTTTTAGAACCGTTAGCGGGCCCCTCCCCCACAGCCCCATTAGTGGGCCTTATTAAACCAACTCAGACAAAGAGCAAAGATGCCCTAGTTAATGGAGAGTCTCTGATAATTACTCTGCTCAGCCGCTTCTTTTAGGGTCTGAATGGCCTTTAAATAATGTTTCTCTTGCTGTGGTCACAGACAATGACCTAGCAATCTGCTTTAAGCGGTGCCAATCCCATTAGCTAAAGAATAGCGAACTCTGTGTGTGTCTGTGTGCCAGTGAGTGAGTGAGTGTGTATGTGTGAATGTGTGTGTGTGTTGAGGAGCTAAGTTTATGAGAGAGATTAGATTTAAATGTTGCTTTCTTCCTCTTTTCCTCCCTTCCTCAATAAACCTATCCCTCCCAAGAATCAAAGGTATCATTGTGTTTACTGGGTCATCCACTGGGCAGAAATCTATTCCTGACAGTGACAAGGGATCTTCTCAAATGCTTGTAGAAGATGCCCCTCATTCTTATTTACTAAACACTTCTCTGCAGGATGTGATTTTCAACTTATCTCTGCCCTCTAAAACCTTCAAGTCCCAAACCACAATCATGCCAAGAATATAGTCACAGCAATATGTGTCTACTGTTCAAAGCTGAAAAGCTTAAAAATGTGGAAGAAAATAGGGAGGAAATATCAAGATCCTTGAAATATTTTGCCCTGTGGCCCTCTCTCCTGATGCTTGCAACTCTTTCCTTCCAATAATTAGACTACGTTGACGATCTAAGAAAGAATTGGAAAATTTTATTTGAGCCAAACTTGAGGATTATAAGCTGGGAAGAGCATCTCAGAAAGCTCTGAGAACTGTTTCACCTGGTAGAAGGCACTGTTATATAAATTTCCTTGAGACAGAGGGCTGTACATGAAATGATGTGACATTGACAATTTACATAATGCAAATGTAAGCATCACTGTGGTGGTTCACGTGACCCCTTGCAAGAGCAGGGAGGAATGTTATCTTAAAGGAGTTGTCAATGCTGCCAGAGAAGGTTGCTCTTTAGAGTTGAGCAGGTATTCCTGCCAGTGGAGGAGGTTTGGTCGATGTATTGCAAATATGCAATACACAGTTTTAGAGAGGGGAAGCCAGAGGTTAGAGGAGAATTTTTTATGTTTAAATTTGCCTCATCTCGCCATAAAATAAGAATTTTATTCCACAACTATGTAGTTATATTTAACAACAAATTATATCATGGGCAGAGACTGAGAAAAAGGGCAAACTTACTTTTATCTGGGGCTTCCCAGGTGGCGCTAGTGGTCAAGAATCTGCCTGCCAATGCAGGAGACACAGGAGATGCAGGTTTGATCCCTAGGCTGGGGATTGCTGCTGCTGCTAAGTCGCTTCAGACGTGTCCGACTCTGTGCGACCCCATAGACAGCAGCCCTCCAGGCTCCCCTGTCCGTGGGATTCTCCAGGCAAGAACACTGGAGTGGGTTGCCATTACCTTCTCCAGGGCATGAAAGTGAAAAGTGAAAGTGAGGTTGCTTAGTCATGTCCTACTCCTAGCAACCCCATGAACTGCAGCCCACCAGGCTCCTCTGTCCATGGGATTTTCCAGGCAAGAGTACTGGAGTGGGGTGCCATCGCCTTCTCCGAGGTTGGGGATTGGCAAGGGTCAAATGCTCCAACATGAAAGTGTGAATACATTCAATCAGGAGCAATTTTGTCGTGAAAACGTGTAAAGCAACATCCAGATGCACTGAAATGAGTCAGCTCTGGCTGGAACCTGCTCTTGCCCACCTTGGTCTGGAGGACTTTCTCAGGGCTTCCAGAGTGGTCTAATTCAACAGTTTTGAAACAGAGTGTGAAAACAAGTCAGCAAAACAATCTGAGATGACTCCAGTTACACAAATACATGGCAGTGAGTTATGTGCAGCTCAGTGAGTCTCACAAAGCATCCTCAACACACACACACATGTACACACACCACCTGACAACTTCTGGAGAGAACAATTACACTCCAGCCAACAGGATAAAAGCTATTTTCTAATTCTGGATTCCACAAAGACACCATAGGCCAGGGGAAATTCTCCTCAGGAAAAAAGTTACTTACCATCCCATTCTCATTCCCTTTAGCATCTATCTTTCATTTCAGTTACTGTGAATAGCTTACATATAAGTTTCCTTCTCTATAATTTAATTTCTGATGTTATTTACTTTCGAAATCAAACAGATATCTATCTGAGAGATGTTGGTTTCTTGTACATGTACTTTTAACAATCTACCTGTTGTGTAACAACTTTCATTTGCATAATAATTAGTTAAAATATGTGAAATAAGGAGATGGACAGGGAGGCCTTGTGTGCTGCGATTCATGGGGTCGCAAAGAGTCGGACACGACTGAGCGACGGAACTGAACTGAGCTGAACTGCAGGAACTGAAGCAAGTGCTTTGGGCCTTGGGGCTCTTTTGTATCAATGATTCCCATTCTAGTGAAAAGGACTGAATAGTGTGAAAGTTCATTTGGGTGTGTGAGGAAGGATGGTGAACTTTAAGAAGATAAAAAAGAAAAGAGGGGAAAAAAAAAAAGAAAAGAGGGATCCCGCTCTTAGGGACAGGCTTGAACCTTGGGTTGGATTTTTTTTAAACACCTTGAATTGAATTCTGGAACTCAATAGTCTTTTATACTCAGTCGTGCCTGACTCTTTGCGACCCCATGGATTGCAGCATGCCAGGCCTCCCTGTCCATCACCAACTCCCAGAGCTTGCTCAAACTCATGTCCATTGAGTCAGTGACGCCATTGAACCATCTCATCCTCTGTCGTCCCCTTCTCCTCCAGCCCCCAATCCCTCCCAGCATCAGAATCTTTTCCAATGAGTCAGTTCTTCACATTGGGTGGCCAAAGTATTGGAGCTTCAGCTTCAGCATCAGTCCTTCCAATGAATATTCAGAACTGATTTCCTCTAGGATTGATTGATTTGATCTCCTTGCTGTCCAAGGGACTCTCAAGAGTCTTCTCCAACACCACAGTTCAAAACCATCAATTCTTCGGCGCTCAGCTTTTTTCACAGTCCAACTCTCACATCCATACATGACCACAGGAAAAACCATAGCCTTGACTAGGTGGACCTTTGTTGGCAAAGTAATGTCTCTGCTTTTGAATATGCTATCTAGGTTGGTCATAACCCTCCTTCCAAGGAGTAAGCGTCTTTTAATTTCATGGCTGCAGTCACCATCTGCAGTGATTTTGGAGCCCCCAAAAAAGAAAGTCTGACACTGTTTCCACTGTTTCCCCATCTGTTTCCCATGAAGTGATAGGACCAGATGCCATGATCTTTGTTTTCTGAATGTTGAGCTTTAAGCCAACTTTTTCACTCTCTTCTTTCACTTTCATCAAGAGGATTTTCAGTTCCTCTTCACTTTCTGCCATAACGGTGGTGTCATCTGCATATCTGAGGTTATTGATATTTCTCCCAGCAATCCTGATTCCAGCTGTGCTTCTTCCAGTCCAGCGTTTCTCATGATGTACACTGCATAGAAGTTAAATAAGCAGGGTGACAATATACAGCCTTGACATACTCCTTTTCCTATTTGGAACCAGTCTGTTGTTCCATGTCCAGTTCTAACTGTTGCTTCCTGACCTGCATACAGGTTTCTCAAGAGGCAGGCCAGGTGGTCTAGTATTCCTATCTCCTGAAGAATTTTCCACAGCTTATTGTGATCCACACAGTCAAAGTCTTTGGCATAGTCAATAAAGCAGAAATAAATGTTTTTCTGGAACTCTCTTGCTTTTTCCATGATCCAGCGGATGTTGGCAATTTGATCTCTGGTTCCTCTGCCTTTTCTAAAACCAGCTTGAACATCTGGAAGTTCACAGTTCATGTATTGCTGAAGCCTGGCTTGGAGACTTTTGAGCATTACTTTACTAGAGTGTGAGATGAGTGCAATTGTGTGGTAGTTTGAGCATTTTTCTTTGGCATTTTCTTTCTTTGGGATTGGAATGAAAACTGACCCTTTCCAGTCCCACTTTATGGTAATCCCATAACAACTAAAGATGGAATATTGAGTAAAAGGGGTTGATCCCCCGTAGAACTGCCAAGGACTACTCTTAGATCTGCTGACCTGCTTTAAGTCCTTCTCTGGCTGCATCTCTTTCTGGTCAAGGAGGTGACTACCTGGAACCCCCTCCTTCTAGACCAGGTTCCTGGGGTATCAGAATTCCCTGTACCAAAGCCAAGAGTCTATTTCCAGCACTGCATGGGCTGTTCCCCAGGGCTTGCTTCCTGGGGGCTGATTCAGCTGCCAGTATGTCCTCAAAAGCTTGAGAATTGACTGTGGCTGGGGAATCAGTAAATAAAGTTAGGGATGGCAGCTGAGGTGTCTATAGGCACATGTTTGGGGCTTTGTGGTGTAGGACACGGTCTGGGCTGGGAAACTGAAGCCATCCGTTTGTTTTCTTGCCCTGGCTCTTGTAAATATCAGGGTCTACCTGCTCAGCTCCCCAGTTCCAGTGAAATAAAGTTTGCATACATGTAGTGTGTGTGTGTGTAAATTTTTTGACACTACTCTGCAGTATGATATCTTCATGTTTATCTCCATGCAATAACAGCTTACTTACTGGGGGCCTTATACTGCCAAACACTAATACAAATTTTACTATGTATTAACTTACTGCAACAACATTTTGAGGTAGATAATATTATTACTATTATTACATTATTATTATCATCACCATCCCCATTTTACCTACAGGGAAACTGAAGCACAAAGAAGTAAAATAATTTGTGCAAGGCCTGAAAATGAGTAAGTGTTAGGGACAGGATTCTAATTGCAAGACCAGGAAGCTGCTCATCAGTTTCCTCTGCTTTTCTACCACAGTTCTACTCATCATTCAAGGTAGGCTCAAACCGTTGTTCTGTGGAGGCCTGTCTGAGTGGCTCCTTCTGCCTCTGAACTTCTGGAGTTTCTTTTGCCTTTATCACTCTCTGGGTGTTTATCATTTGGGACCACTAGACATCTTTCCATCTAGAGGTGAAAGGTGACTAGACTCTTGACTGACAGCTAGTTGAGTAGGAGGTGACTTAGTTTCTCAGAACAAGTATGGTGGACTCTGTGATGGGTGGCCCAGACTCCCTGTCAGAAAAGGACTCATTGCCCCAGCTGCTGGGAGTGGTGTCAGTAGACTGCCTTCAGTGGTCAGACCCTTCAGGGACTGTATCAGCTTGCCCAAGGCCATGCTCCCTCCCCCATCCATTGACCAATGGATGTGGACAGGGAAAGACCTGGTCATCTTGGTCAGTGGTGAGCTGGAGCCAGCTTCTTCTGGCTCTTGAGGCCTGACTTTTGCACATCTCCAATTCCTTGTTCAGGGACACAACATTCATAAAATTAGGTATGGTGTGGTGTTTACACTATGGAAATCAGCCAACACTAACAAGTCAGGGCTTTTGTTTTCTCAGAGTTCAATTTGCCAGCACACTACTTGTTCTTTGTCTAGTTCAAGACTATTCTGAAGCCTCTGACAGGCCACTCTGGCTCAGAGGTCTTCATGGGGCTGGTGAGGCTGCAGTGAGGCTGCACAGCTCTGCCTGTCCCCCTGCCCAGCTTGGCTCTCATCCTCTCCCATACACACGTGCTGGTCCCCTGGGTGTACCCTGCGTGCTGAACTCTCTCTGAGTCTGATTCCTGGGAATTCAACCTGCAACTCTTTTATTTTTTCTCTTCATGAGTTGTTTTATGTGGGGCAAAATGATGACTATAATCTGGGAGACAGTCTCTCAGATAGCTTTCAGGGTGTGTTGAAGGTCAGCAACTCCTGCAACTCTTTTTAAAAAAATATTTATTTATTTAGGTGTGCTGGGTCTTAGTTATAGCACATGGGATGTTAGGTCTTCATTGCAGCATGAGAACTCATAGTTGTGGCATGTTCAATTTAGTTCCCCAACCATGGATCGAACCCTGGTCTCCTGCATTGGGAACTTGGAGTCTTAGCCACTGGACCACCAGGGAAGTCCCCTCAGCAGTCTTAATGCTGTTAAAGTTTACCTAACTGTGCTGATTGTTTAGGTATTTTATTGGGAATGCTGGGTTTTCCAGAAGGAAGTTGAGAGTATATCATATAAAACAGTTCTGTCCCACATCAAAATTGAAAAAGTTTTCCTTTCACAAGTTTTTAACTTTCTGGACCATTCTATCAACAGGTAATTTGTTGTTCTTGTTGTTGTTCAGTCACTAAGTCATGTCTGACTCTTTGTGACCTCATGGATTGCAGCACACCAGGCTTCCCTATCCTTCACTATCTCCTGGGAGTTTGCTCAGGTTCATGCTCATTGAGTCAAGTGATGATATCTAACCATCTCATCTTCTGCTTCCCTCTTCTTCTTTTGCTTTCAATCTTTCCCAGCATCAGAGTCTTTTCTAATGAGTCAGTTTTTAGCAGCTCTTAATGGAGGGCCTAGTTAGTACTAACCACATATAAGCCACCTCAAGCCCATGAACCCCTGACCAAGAGGACAAAGCATTCCTCTATGTGCTTGTTGAATACCTAAAATGAACCACACTCATATTGCCCAAATATAGAAACTTTCTTGTAAGGTTCTATTACTCATTCTTGATCTTTCTGTTTTAAAAAGACATAGTCTGTGATAGTAGGGTATGGAATCATTGAATATTTTGCTTGGTTGAAGCCTTTTCACCTTTCTTTTCCTGTTTATCTATTTGTAGAAGTAAAAGCAAAAGAACCCAAATCATATATGGTTGACCATCAACTAATCAGAAAGAATCCTGCCTCTAATGCAAGAGTGGGATCAAGTATCAATCCTTTGCGTATTGGATTTTAGGATGGGTAGAAAGGGAATTCTTTGGAAAGAGATTTGGGACAGTTAGGAAGCTTAGGAATAGAAGCTAGTTAGAAGAAATGGAGTAGCCATCATAGTCTACAAAAGAGTCCGAAATGCAGTACTTGGATGTAATCTCAAAAATGACAGAATGATCTCTGTTCGTTTCCAAGGCAAACCATTCAATATTACAGTAATCCAAGTCTATGCCACAACCAGTAATGCTGAAGAAGCTGAAGTTGAATGGTTCTATGAAGACCTACAAGACCTTTTAGAACTAACTCCCAAAAAAGATGTCCTTTTCATTATAGGAGACTGAAATACAAAAGTAGGAAGTCAAGAAACACCTGGAGTAACAGGCAAATTTGGCTTTGGAATACAGAATGAAGCAGGGCAAAGACTAATAGAGTTCTGCCAAGAGAACATACTGGTCATAGCAAACACCCTCTTCCAACAACACAAGAGAAGACTCTACACATGGACATCACCAGATGGCCAACACCAACATAAGATTGATTATATTCTTTGCAGCCAAAGATGGAGAAGGTTTATACAGTCATCAAAAACAAGACCAGGAGTTGACTGTGGTTCAGATCATGAACTCCTTATTGCCAAATTCAGACTTAAATTGAAGAAAGTAGGGAAAACCACTAGATCATTCAGGTATAACCTAAGTAAAATCCCTATGATTATAGAGTGGAAGTGAGAAATAGATTTAAGGGACTAGATCTGATAGACAGTGTGCCTGATGAACTATGGATAGAGGTTTGTGACATTGTACAGGAGACAGGGATCAACACCATCCCCAAGAAAAAGAAATGCAAAAAGGCAAAATGGCTGTCTAAGGAGGCCTTACAAATAGCTGTAAAAAGAAAAGAAAGAAAAGCAAAGGAGAAAAGGAAAGATATAAGCATATGAATGCAGAGTTCCAAAGAATAGCAAGGAGAGATAAGAAAGCCTTCCTTAGCAATCAGTGCAAAGAAACAGAGGAAAACAATAGAATGGGAAAGACTAGAGATCTCTTCAAGAAAATCAGAGATACCAAGGGAACATTTCATGCAAAGATGGGCTCAATAAAGGTCAGAAATTGTATGGCCCTAACAGAAGCAGAAGATATTAAGAAGAGGTGGCAAAAATATACAGAAGAACTGTACAAAAATGACCTTAATGACCCAGGTAACTGTGATGCTGTGATCACTCACCTAGTGCCAGACATCCTGGAATGTGAAGTCAAGTGGACCTTAGGAAGCATCACTATGAACAAAGCTAGTGGAGGTGATGGAATTCCAGTTGAGCTATTTCAAACCTAAAAGATGATGCTGTCAAAGTGCTGCACTCAATATACCAGCAAATTTGGAAAACTCAGCAGTGGCCATGGGACTGGAAAAGGTCAGTTTTCATTCCAATCCCAAAGAAAGGCAATGCCAAGGAATGCTCAAACTACCGCACAATTGCACTCATCTCACATGCTAGTAAAGTAATGCTCAAAATCCTCCAGGCCAGGCTTCAACAATATGTGAACTGTTAACTTCCAGATGTTCAAGCTGGTTTTAGAAAAGGCAGAGAAACCAGAGATTAAATTGCCAACATCCGCTGAATCATCGAAAAAGCAAGAGAGTTCCAGAAAAACATCTATTTTTGCTCTATTGTCTATGCCAAAGCCTTTGACTGTGTGGATCACAAGAAACTGGAAAATTCTAAAAGAGATGGGAATACCAGACCACCTGACCTGCCTCTTGAGAAACCTATATGCAGGTCAGGAAGCAACAGTTAGAACTGGACATGGAACAACAGACTGGTTCCAAATAGGAAAAGGAGTATCTGTATATTGTCACCCTGTTTATTTAACTTATATGCAGAGTACATGTTGAGAAACACTGGGCTGGAAGAAGCACAAGCTGGAATCAAGATTGCTGGGAGAAATATCAGTAACCTCAGATATGCAGATGACAACGTGAGACTTTATTTTTTGGGGGCTTCACAATCACTGCAGATGGTGACCGCAGCCATGAAGTTAAAAGACGCTTACTCCTTAGAAGGAAAGTTATGACCAACCTAGATAGCATATTCAAAAGCAGAGACATTACTTTGTCAGCAAAGGTCCATCTAGTCAAGGCTATCTTTTTTCCAGTAGTCAAGTATGGATGTGAGAGTTGGACTATAAGGAAAGCTGAATGCCTAAGAATTGATAGTTTTGAACTGTGGTGTTGGAGAAGACTCTTGAGAGTCCCTTGGACTGCAAGGAGATCCAACCAGTCCATCCTAAAGGAGATCAGTCCTGGGTGTTCATTGGAAGGACTGATGTTGAAGCTGAAACTCCAATACTTTGGCCACCTGATGCGAAGAGGGTCATTTGAAAAGACCCTGATGCTGGGAAAGATTGGGTGTAGGAGAAGAAGGGGACGACAGAGGATGAGATGGTTGGATGGCATCACCGACTCAATGGACATGAGTTTGGGTGAACTCTGGGAGTTGGTGATGGACAGGGAGGCCTGGCGTGCTGCGGTTCATGGGGTTGCAAAGAGTCAGATACGACTGAGCAAATGAACAGAACTGAACTGAAGTACATTTGTGGAACTGTTTTAATATTTTAACAATGGAATGGCCTCGTGGGTGCCTCCCAGCTTCATTTGTACTTTTATGCAAGTCCATTTATACCTTTACATAATGCTTTTATGTAAGCTACATCTCAATGCTTTTAATTTACTTAATAAGACAAACAAATTATATTCTATTGCTCTCAGTGAATATCACAATCATCTTTACTTGGGTATGCTCGTGTACATGGGGTGAGATATACTTGGCTTGCAAATTCTAGGCTATAAATAACACCAACATTTTTTGATTCTGTTTAAAATATTTTTTGATGAGACTTTTGTTTTACTTCTTAGAAGATAGCATTGCTTTACTGAACCCTGGCTTGACCATTATGTTATAAAGGAAAGTTTAGAGGAAAAAAATTTAATGAAGGCATGCACTAATAGAATCACCTTACATATCATTTGGTATTTTACTTTGTTATAATGTACGTTTATGAATATGATTTGTGTGTGTGCGTGCTAAGTCACTTCGGTCGTGTCTGACTCTTTTTGACCCTATGGACCATAGCCTGCCAGGCTTCTCTGTCCATGGGATTCTTCAGACAAGAATATTGGATTGGTTCCCCAAGGGGTCTTCTCGACCCAGGGATCTAACCCCTGTTTCTTATGTCTCCTGCATTAGCAGCTGGGTTCTTTACCACTAGTGCCACCTGGGAAGCCCCGTGAAGATCAGTAACTAGGTACCATAAGTGTTGTGGACAGAGGAGCCTGGCGGGCTACAGTCCATTTGGACGAAAAAGTTTGGACACGACTTAGCAGCTAAAAAAAACACCCAAAAGACAAACCAAAAAAGTGCTATGGAAATTGCAAAGATGGAAAAAGCAAGTTCTTTGCCCTTCAGGGGATGCAGATGGAATATAATGGTGGAGCCGAAAGCAGGATAGTGGGAATTAATGAAAGAGTATCCAGGAGTGGTTAAAAAAAAAGTGAATCCAGAGTGTAGAGTGGGAGAAAGAAGTACTGTGGGAAGTAAGTCTGGAAGATGGAGTGCTTTCACTTGTAAATGACAATGCTTTCAGTTGTAAATAACAGAAACCAACACAAACTACCCTGAATAATAAGGATTTCACTGGTAGCATACTGTGGCGTCTAAAAGGTATAAACAGGTGGCCCTTTGGTATGGGGTAATAATGATGTAGGCTCATCGACTGTAACAAATCGAGTGAGGGATCTTGACAGTGGGATCGGGGTTGTGTATATGTCAGGCACAGCCGGTATCTGGGAACTCTGTACTTTCTGCTCAGTTTTGCTGCAAACCCAAAATTGATCTGCAAAATAAAGAAAAAGCATGCTATGGCTGCTATGTCTGGGATCATCCACTTGTTTTGGTGCTGAGGATCTATATCAGTGATAATGAGTAAATCTAGTCATTCTGTAAATGCAGCTTTTTAATACATTTTAGGTACCAGATAGTCTGCTTAATACATAATGGGAAAAAAACGACAAAGCATCAGCCCAATGATCACCTACATTGGAAGCACTCTGAGGCACTTGTAAAATCATAGAATTCAGGACTTTATTGTAGATATTCAGAATAAAAATCTACGGGTGTATGGTCAGGCCACTCAATTCAGCTGTTTTCTTGCTCTCTGTACATTCCCCTGCTCATCTACACCCTACTCACATGACTGGCCTTCCTATGTACTTGCCCCAGGCCTCAACTGGAAATTGTTCCTATCAAAGGGACAGTGAGGGGCATGCCCCTCGACTGGTTTCCCTGGTAAGCCATGGGCCTATTTGACATCAATTGTCAATTCCCCCTGTGATTAGCAACCACCCCAGGAGTGAAGACTGCTACCAGTCCACTGCACACCATGGGGTGTCACTTCAGATTCTTGCTTCATATAAGATCCCCCACCCATTAAACCATAGATATCTCTGTTGCTAACTCCAAGCTCTTTCTTTGGTCTTAAAACTGGGGAAGTACAGGCCTTGTAGGCATGTTGGGTGCAGCCCAGCAATGGGTGTGTGACCCAGGAATTTGCAGTTTTAACAAGCATCTAAGAGCCTTGACACTCAAAATGTGGCATCACCTGAGAGTTCACTAGAGGTGCAAAGGCCCCACCACACACTCTTGAATCATGATCTGCATTTTAACAGGATCCCCACACATTAAAGTTTGAGAAACATTGTTCTAGAAGATTCTGTTTCATGCTGAAGTTTGAGAATCAATGGCCTGGGAAGACTAATGAGTATGTAGATAAATGCATTTATAGAAGAACATGTGAGTTCCTCTGGGCATGCTTAAAAGGATCAGGTTCCTCAGTTAGAGACTTCTAGGAGAGGTGTGATGACACTTGCTTCTTAAAGAGCAAGGAGAAGTTGGCCAGGCTAAAGGGATGGGGCAAAGGTGACAACTCTCATCAAAGGTAACCAACTATTAAAAGTCCTGAGGTAAAAGAGAACACTGCATGTTTAGGCAACAGCAGGTATCTTGAATTGCAGTGTAAGTTTTCTGACAAACTTATTGAAACTCTAAACATCAAAAGAGATATTTTTTTTAAAAAATTCAGTGGGGAAAGATTTTTATTCATTTTCCAGAGAGTGGGGGAACCATGTTTTTCAAACCTTATCTTGTTACTTTCTCTGGCCTCCTTGGACAATTTTTTTTGTGTGTGTCCATTTCTTTGTTCATTCATTCAAACATATATACCTTGCCACTGTGAAAGTCAAACTGTTAATTGCTCGGTCGGGTCCAACTCTTTGTGACCCCATGGACTGTAGCTTGCCAGGCTCCTCTGTCCATGGAATTCTCCAGGCAAGAATCCTGGAGTGGGTTGCCATTTTCTTCTCCAGGGTATCTTCCCAACCCAGGGATGGAACCTGGGTCTCCTACATTGCAGGCAGGTTCTTTATATTCTAAGCCACCAGAGAAGCCCCTGATCAGTAGGCACAGAAGCCACTGAGCTTTGTACCTGTAATGTGGTGGTGAGTGAAACTGAAATAGCTCCTGCCCTCAGGGAGTTTGGGCTTCCCTTTTGGTTCAGATGGTAAAGAATCTGCCTGCAATGCGGGAGACATGGGTTTTATACCTGGGTTGGGAAGATCCCCTGGAGAAGGGAAAGGCTACCCACTCCAGTATTCTGGCCTGGAGAATTCCATGAACTGTATAGTCCATTTGGGTTGCAAAGAGTTGGACACGACTGTGCAACTTTCACTCACTCACTCACTCAGGGAGTTTACAGGTAGGCTAGTGTGGGGGTAGAGATGCCAACAAAACAGGTAAGTTTTTTTTTTTAATATGTAATTATAAATTGAGAAAATGGCTAAGTGCACTATGTTGGAGAATAAAGCAGGAAACTTCAAGGACAGTCTTCCAGTCAGACCAGCCTATCCTCTTGTAAACTGGCCAAAGTCACTGGGGGTAGGTTGGGGAGAACTCAGGTCGCCTGCCAGTGTGCATGTATACACACACACACACACACACACACACACACACACA
>SJYQ01002537.1:82813-203717 GCA_006410935.1 Redunca redunca | reverse complement strand
CTTTTAATTTCATGGCTGCAGTCACCATCTGCAGTGATTTTGGAGCCCCCAAAAATAGTCTGTCACTGTTTCCACTGTTTCCCCATCTATGTCCCATGAAGTGATGGGACCGGATGCCATGATCTTCATTTTCTGAATGTTGAGCTTTAGGCCAACTTTTTCACTCTCCACTTTCACTTTCATCAAGAGGCTTTTTAGTTCCTCTTCACTTTCTGCCATAAGGGTGGTGTCATCTGCATATCTGAGGTGATAGGTATTTCTCCCAGCAATCTTGATTCCAGCTTGTGCTTCTTCCAGCCCAGTGTTTCTCATGATGTACTCTGCATATAAGTTAAATAAGCAGGATGACAATATACAGCCTTGATGTGAGAAAGTCAGGAGACCTGGAACTGCTGAGGGTGACCGAGCATGGAAACGGGGACCTCAGGCTAAGGGGCAACAAATGAATGAGCTTGGAACTGGCTTCTTTACCAGAGCCATTAGTTAGGAACACAGCCTGGCCAGTGCATTGATTTCAGCCTTGTGAAGGAGAGCCTGAGCTGAGAACCCAGCCAGCCCCACCCAGACTCTGACCTTCAGAGTTGTGAGGAAATGGGTATTGTGTTAAGGTTCTAAGTTTGTGGGAATTTGCTACACCACAGTAGAATACCATAAAGACAGGAACAGATTATCCATAGAAGAGAAAACTAAATGGCTAATAGTCATATGAAAGTGCATTCTCAAATAAAAATGAAAAAAAGAAAAAAAATGTTTTCTCTTTCAATTAGTCAAATAAATGAAATTGAAACAACAGCAGGGAACTGTTTTTCTAGCTCTCAGATTTACATAGACTTTTGAAAATTCTAGCTCTTCACATCAGTTAGTGTGCAGCAGAGCAGACACTCTCAGATGCCTTGAGGGGTACACAGATGGTAAACCTTTCTGAGAAACTTACTGGCTGAATGTCTGAAAAATCTCACGAGTGTGTCTACTCCTCAGTCCGGTAGTTCTACTTCTAGCAGTCTGTCCAAGGGAACTTATAAGAAATATTTAAAAAGTTAACGTTCACAAGTGCTTAGTATAGCTTTGGTTAGAAAAATCAGGTATTGACAATAGTCTCAATGCCCAACAGGAAGGGAACAGTTTGAATTAATTATGGTATTGTCAAAAGATATGGTGTTATACAGACCTTTAAAAGGATATTTATGAAGGGTTTTAACAGTATGGAAAGGTATTTACCAATTTTTGGTAAATAGGAGGAGATCGGTTAGAGAAATATATGTGTAGTAAGTGAAAAGTGTTAGTCGCTTAGCTGTGTCCAACTTTTTGTGACCCTATGGAGTGAAGCCTTCCAGGCTCCTCTGTCCATGGGATTCTCCAGGCAAGAATACTGGAGTGGGTAGCCATTCCCTTCTCTAGGGGTCTTCCTGACTCAGGGATCTGAGTCTCCCACATTGCAGGCAAATTCTTTACCATTTGAGCCACCAGGGAAGACCATAATAACTCTCAACTATGTTTAAAAAGGCAGAAAATATACCTGCATAAGGAAAGAGGCTGAAAGGGCCAAAATGGAACAGCACTTTTTTTTTCCCATTGGAGGATGACTAGGCATAGTTTATTTACCCTTGAATATTTTTATGTATTTTCAAAACATTTAACAGTAAGTATATAGTAGTTGTTTATAACCATAATAGTTAACAAATATTATTTTAAATGCTGTTTAAAACTCTATGCTATGGGGAATACAGTGAATCTAAGACATTGTCAAGTCAAATGATGGAGAAAATAAAAGTTCATAAATAACTAAAATATGTGTGAGAAAGTGATGTTTTAAAGAAAGACAATGATAAATATGGTTGAGAAGGTTGAAAACAAAGTAGGATAACTTATTTGTCAATACAGATAATCAGTGTAAGCTTTATGGTAGAAGGATGGATGAGTATCATACTGAAATAATAGAATAAGGAAGCTTGTGGTTGAGTTTCCTTAAGTCTTTGTTTTCTCATAGATTGATGGATTTTAGGCTTTGGGCCATAGACTCAGGTTAATTATACAAGTGGAAAACAAAGAACTATGATGGATATATAGCCATTAGCAAGAAAAAAAAAAAAAGCCCTTGCATGTTATTACTAGGAAAACCAAACTAGGCTGGTAACATCTGCATTAAAAACCATATAAAGGTAATACTTACTGAATATTTATCAAGTACTTAACATACTCTATTCCAGTTTAATCTTGTGTGCAGCTTTCCTATGATACGTGAAGTCAAGTCATACATTTACATATTTAAGAAGCAGGCAGGTTGTAGGGTACTATTTTAATTACTGGTTTCAGAAAACCTGATTTTACTGGAAACCTAAAAAGGTTAGACCGTTTGGGTAGAATGTTTAGGATTCTCTGTCTCCGGACACTTTCCAGGAGCCCCAGACCGCTGCCGCTCCTCCTCCTCTTCCTACTATTCCTTTGATAGTTTGATATGCCCGCTCGCTCCTCCGCATCTGTAGGAAAGTCCTGGAAGTGTCTCTTGCCCCACTGGCTGTTAGCCAAATGCTGATTTTCTTCATGGGGCATGTTTACCCTTTAAAAGAAACCATGTTGAGGAATATCTAACAAGGAATTGCTTTTTTTCTTTTAGAGTGGATTTAGTATTTGGTTCTTAAGTAGCTGAACTGTATTCTAGCTTGGAGTTTCTGGTGCAAGCTAAATAATTCAGAGAACTGGGTACTGAGTGAGAGTGTGGTAAGCATAACCACCAGCAGTGAATTCCATGCCTATGTTTGCTCTGCTTCACTGGCTACTGTAGGTTTTACCAGACAGCAATAAAAAGCCCACATCATTCACCTTCATATTGACAATTGGGTAAGAAGTTTATTTGGTCCATGAGTGTAGTTAATGTTAGTGGCAACATGAGCTATGAGCAAAAAACCAAAGTCAAAATATAGAGGCCATTGTGTTGAGATGTTAGGCATGCTATTTTTCGCTACCATTTTGTTTGTTTTTCGTACACTCATTAACTGTCAATTTGAGTTTTGTGTTTTAAATTTGATCCCCTGATTATATGTCACATTTATGAGTATGGAAGAGATTATTCACCTAGTTACCATGATTAGTGTAACCAATTTATAATTCAATGCAAACTGAAGCTGCCTTGGTCTCTATTATCCATTTTACCTGTGGACATTTATCTAACTGCAAAATTGCTAAATATGCATTTCACCCTGAAGTCTACAGATGTGATTATAGATTTTCATAGAACAAGGAACGTGTATTATAGGTTAGAAAACATTGGAAATGTAACCAACAGTTTTTATGGTCCAGGAAATTAGCTAAATGATCTTTTCTCATAAACTTTTCCAGAACAACTTCTCTTCCACCCTCAGGGATTCATTGGTTTGTTAATGAGACAAGTAAGAATTGAGCACTTGTTTTATACCTAGACACATACCTCTTGGAGCCAGAGATACAATCTTGAAGCAAACAGGCACAATCTTGCCTTCGTAAAGGTTGCCGTCTAGTAGGGGAGACAGACAAGTAAACAGGCTATTTTTACAGAGTGAAAAGCATTATAATTGAGGAAATACGTGTGCTATGGTACCTCACAAGAGGGATGTGCAGAATGGACATGGGAGGTCAGGGAAGAAATGGTACCTCAGCAAAGACCTGAAGGCTGAATGAGAACTAGCTAAGTTCTGTGCCTGTGTGGGGGCGGTGGGGGGGTACGGGTAAGAGATGATGGAGATTTAAGAGGTAACCCTAGGAAAGTAAGTGGATCGGAGCTCTTATAGGCATTGTTAAGGAATATTACAATTTATCCAGAAAATAACAGAGTTTTATCAATATTTTTAGAAAGCCCTCTCTGACTGCAGTGTAGTGAATGGATTCGTGGAAGGAAAAAAATAAAGGGAGGAAACTGGCTGGTGTCTGAACTAAGGTTGTAAAGAAGGAGAGAAAGGGATAAATTTGGCAGATCTCAGAGAAGTAGAATTAACGTGATTTGCTGTTCAGAGTGATTTGTGGGGGAGGGAGCCAGTAGGGTCAAGGATGATGATATTCTTCACTCTATGGAGAATGCCAAGAGGAGGGGCAGGCAGACGGTTAGATGAGGAGTTGGGTTTTGTGCATGTTAGGAGTTAGGGGATGTCTGAAAGTCAGTGGCATGTGTGAATCTTGAGCTCAGGAGACAATACTTCTCATCTCCACATGGACTTCTACTGAAAGCCACAGGGATGGAGAAGATCGCCCATTGGAAAAGGAACTAAATAAGAGGGTTATGAGGAAAATAGGGGAGCACCTACATTATGATATGGGCATTTTGTTGTTCAGTCACTCAGTCATATCCAACTCTTTGAGACCCCATGGACTGCAACACACTAGGCTCCCCTGTCCTTCACTATCTGCCAGAGTTTGCTCAGATTCATGTCCATTGAGTTGGTGAGGGTATCTGCCGCCTCCTTTTCCTTTTGCCTTCAATCTTTAACAGCCTCAGGGTCTTTTCAAATGAGCTGGCTTTTCGCATCAGGTGGCCAAAGTATTGGAGCTTCAGCTTCAGCACCAGTCCTTCCAATGAATATTCAGGGTTGATTTCCTTTTAGGATTGACTGGTTTGATCTCCTTACTGTCCAAGGGACTCTCAAGAGTCTTCTCCAACACCACGGTTCAAAAGTGTCAATTCTTTGGTGTTCAGCCTTCTCTATGGTCCAGCTCTACAGCCATACAGGACTGCTGGAAAAACCATAGCTTTGACTGTACAGACCTTTGCCAGCAAAGTGGTGATAAGGGCATAGGAAAGGGAGCTCATACAAGGGACTGAAAGGAGCATACAGAGATAAAGGAGAAGTGCTGGAAGAGACCGTGTTAATGCATTCAAGAGAGCAGTGTAAAGAGTGAGTATTCAATAGCTCGGTACTACTGAGAGGTCAGGCAGTTGTGGAGTGAAAAGTCTCCTGGGTTTGGCAATAACAAGATTGTTGCCGACCTCTGCCTGTGCAGTTTCACCTGAGGCAGAATCAGAGTGGTTCCACGTGGTGAGAAGTAGAGTCAGAGAGTATTAAAAACAAAAAACAAATTTCTTTAAGAAACTTGGAAGAGGAGAAGGGACAAAGTGTCCGAGCTGTACAGGAACTTGGGGGACAAGGGAAGATGTTACTTCTTCATTATTGCTTCTTTGAGAAGAAATATTCCTTTTGAATCACCCTGAATCTAGTCCTAGTGAATCCTTCCACTCTAAGACCACCAGAAAGCACAGGAACGAATGCTGCCTGAATAGTGCAGGAGGAACCCTTGAGTAAATTAAAACCTTGTCTCAGAGCTTCCAAAACTGATTGCTGTCACCACTCTATCCACTAGTTTGTTGGTTTGTAATGGGAGGA
This sequence comes from Redunca redunca, assembly GCA_006410935.1. Taxonomy (NCBI): domain Eukaryota; kingdom Metazoa; phylum Chordata; class Mammalia; order Artiodactyla; family Bovidae; genus Redunca; species Redunca redunca. The sequence goes on along the minus strand of SJYQ01002537.1, from coordinate 198,369 downwards.
GATCAAAAAGACTGTGGTGACCTTTTCCCTGGTACCATCCGGACGACACCTGTCAGTATCCTGTACCCTGCTTTTGAGTTCTCAAAGTACTTACATTATGTCATTTGATTTGCACTCCAAAACAATCTTTGGAGGAGGTAGGACAGGAACCCTTATTTGACCTACATGGAAAGAACTAGAATTCAGGTTCAACTGACTTGACAAGTAGTAGTGGTGCATGGACGCTTCAAACTCAGGTCTTCTAATTCCAGACCTTGTGGTCCAAAAGTGATTACCCTTCACTAAAAGGTCAGATATTGTATCTATATTTCATTGTAGTGGGGTCATATGAAACCTTGGCATATATATCATCTTAGGAAACAAGACTGAAAGTTGTGGGTCAACTTTGTTATTTTGTTTGAATCCCATATATACTGGTATTTGTCCCTCTATCTACCTGTCACCCCCCCCACCAAAAAAAAAGTTTAGTTTTGGTTTATTTGGATGTGCCTTAATAGCTGAAGCATGTTTGAATTACCTATAGTCACATCTAACTTGAAAATATTGCTTTCAATTCTTTTAACAGAAACACTTATTTGCAGGGTTAGCTTTTTTTTTTTTAAGCAAACATTTTTACAAGTGTTTCTATTTATTGGCTAAATGAAAAATTATGTCTTTGGTAAACATTAGTGAAAGGTTAGGGCAATTACGACTATGTAAACATTTTGAAAGCACTTGTTTGGCCAAAATGGAGTCACAGTTATTATACCCTTGCAGACATTCCAAACAGTATATCCAAGGTCACTTCAGAGAATTGAGGTTAGCTAGTTAGAACAGCCTTTTATTCTGCTTGTTCAGGCACCTCTCATCCACCATTCCCTTAGAGAATTTACAGTGACACAGAAATAGTACAGAGGTGATTTTTTTTTTTTTTGTAAATTAAGTATATTTAGCAATTAACTTTCTGAGTTGTGGGATACACAAATAGAAAGATTTAAAAATAATTATTAAAGTTCTTACTGTTTGAAATTAACATTCAAAGTAGCTTATGTGTAAAATTCTAGCTGTGTTATCTCAAGGTAATTAGTTTGCTGTTGTTCTACTGGCTGGTATGTGCATTTCAGAGGCTGGTTTCCACTCACTGGCCATATTAGCTTGGACAAGGTATTACTGCATTTCTTTAAATCTCAAGTCCTTTATCTGTAAAGTGTAATAATAATAATAGCAGCAACTCTCCAGTAGGGTTGCTGGGAGGATTTAACAGCATAGTGAAGATACAAGGCTTCACATAATCACTTGAGTAAGTGCTCAGTAGCACTTTTTTCCAGTAGTCATGTGTGGCTGTGAGAGCTGAACTATAAAGAAAGCTGAGCGCTGAATAATTGATGCTTTTAAACTGTGGTGTTGGAGAAGACTCTTGAGAATCCTTTGCACTGCAAGGAGATGCAACCAGTCCATCCTAAAGGAAATCAGTCCTGAATATTCATTGGAAGGACTGATGTTAAAGCTGAAGCTTCAATACTTTGGCCACCTAATGAGAAGAACTGACTCATTGGAAAAGACCCTGATGCTGGGAAAGATTGAAGGCAAGAGGAGAAGGGGATGACAGAGGATGAGATGGTTGGATGGCATCACCAACTCCATGGACATGAGTCTGAGTAAACTCCAGGAGTTGGTGATAGACAGGGAGGCCTAACATGCTGCAGTCCATGGAGTCACAGAGTCGGACACAACCGAGTGACTGAACTGAACTGAACTGAAGTGCTCAGTAAATGTTACAACGACTTAAATCTTGGTTTTGGCATAGGAGCTGTAAGAACTCTATGTAGCTTTTTAAACTTTTCGTTAAATATACCCTTCCACGTTTAACTTATGTCCATCTACATTGAAGGAGTCCTCTGCAGGGCATTTTTGAAGACTTTAGTAGTAGTCATTTCCAATGCTGGGGAACTATTTGAATCCCAACTACTGTAAGCGTATCATCCTAATGTCAAATCAAAACAGTCAGAAATAGGACAATCAGAGCTTCAGAATTCAACTTCAGAGAGTTTTGGCATTGCAGACTTGTTTTGTAAAAATCCACTTCATACTAATAACAGTCTATACATGCGTGCATGCTCAGTCATATCCGACTCTTTGTGACCCCCTGGACTGTGGCCTGCCAGGCTCCTCTGTCCATGGGATTCTCCAAGCAAGAATACTGAAGCGGGGTGCCATGCTGTCCTCCAGGGCATCTTCCCAACCCAAGGATTGAACCCAGGTCTCTGTGTCAGCAGGTGAATTCTTTAGCCACTTGGGAAGCCCAGTGGTCCATAATAAAAGGAATTTAAACCAAGATTTAGAGATGAAAATGTAGTTTTTAGTGTTCTTCATTTTCGTACTTTGTAAACTTTTCCTCTATATGATGGACAGAGAATTTTTTGGCCTATGTGTTGTACTTTAGTAAAATAGCAAAGACTTGTCTTCTTAGTTTTACCTTGCCTTGTCCTTATCTTTGAGGGTCAAAGACAATGTTTTGTCTGCTTTTGGCAGCCTCATTTGTTTCCTGAGAGAATTGGTAAGAGGCTGCTTGGTAACCAACCAAGGTCATTGTCAAAAATTGAGTCCAAAAGGGAGGGAGAAGTTGTGGAAGCAGCCCAACATCACTGGGTACCTCCATCCTTTCAACTAAGAAGTGAGTCACCTTCTGGTTAGACCTTATCGTGGGTCTGGTACTCTCTGGGTGCCATTTAACAAAGATCTGGGCTCATATTTAAGCAGGTTCAAGTGTACCGAGGAAAGAAAAAAAATCAAATAATTACTTCTCATGTACATTCACTCTAAATGCCCAGAGAAACCAGTTCTGTGAATACGTGCTCACACATAAGCTGGTTGTTGCTTTGAAAGTTAAAGTGGTGAGTATTCTCCCTTCTGCTAATCAGCTGTGGTGACCTAAGAAATTAAGCCAACAGGAAGTGAGGCATGGGTTCATTTCTCATGACATCTCAGCCACCCAGCAGAGGCTTCTCTTGGCCAGGGATGTTCCCATGGGTCGTAGAGACCCGGACAGCTTGTGAGGAACCACTCTGCATGCATGCCTCCCATTTGTGCACTGGTGAGTTCATGTTGAGCTCACCCTTTGGTGGGACCTTTCAAGATATTCCAGTGAGTTGACAGCTTCATGCCAGAAGCATGAATGATTCCAGAAGCATGATTTCTAGAGCAGCTCTGATTAGTTTTGTTTGTACATTTGTTTCCTTTGTCTTTGGTTTCTTTCAGCTGAAGTCATCTCTGTATACATGTTATTATGTGATTTAATTGTGCTTTGTCACTTAAGACCTTTTATTGTCCCTTGATTTGTGAAAATTCTTATTTGTGTCCTTGTAACACCTTTTGTATACTTCTGTTAGAGTGCTTTATATACTTGGTTTTGTTGTGTTTCCCCACAAGCTTTTTGAGGGCAGAAGCTGTTTTGTGACCATAGTATCATCTAACATAGTGTTTGGATACTTGGTCCATCCTCTGTGAGTGCTTGTTGGTATAAATGTTTGAGTGTTTAGGAATCTACTAGCTTCTAATAGGAATAGTAAATGTTTTAGATTTTACAAAAATTTCACATATATTATCTGCATTTGTGCATTACAGCTCTCTAGTGGAGAGATGCTTTGAGGGATACAGGCATTGGCAGGATTTCCACTTTGCAGATAAGAAGGGCCAAGAAGTCCTGAGTCAGCCTGACTTACTGGAGGTCATTCAGCTTAGAAGGCAGTGCTGAGCCATCAGCCCTCTCCTGGTGTCAGAAATGTGTGTTTTTCCTGTTGCTACACCTCTGTCCCATTAAACAAACTCAAAACTGGGTGGCTCATGGCTTGAATTCAGCTTACTTAGTCCTTGTTTATGGTCCTTCTAGCATCAGGGTCCCTGAGTGATTTAAGGTGATTTAAAAGGTAACTTGTACTCAGTAATTAGACAGGGATTGCAGGAACTTCTCTTTCCTTCCCATGGGGCCTTCAACTGACAATAGATGAGTTATTTTGGTCTCTTTCATCATCTCTAAAAAATAATCCTGCTTCTCTACTTACCTGTCTTCGTTGAGATTACTACAAAATTTTATCAAGAAGCTTATCAAGTGCTTTATAAACCACGCACTAAACCATGCACATGAAGACAGTTACTCTCAATAAAGCCAGATAGTTGTATGAGCTGATGACATCTTCAAATCTAAAGAGGTTAATCTAGAAAGCTACTTCCTTAGCTTTTAGGGTGTCTTGCGTAGCTGGGTCTCAGTTGATGTCCTTGGAGGGCCCATCGCCTTCGTTGTGGAGGCTTCACGTTAGCTGGTTTAGCTGAGACGGCACCTCCGTGTTGCGGTTGTTGTTGTGTTGCTAAGTCATGTTCGTCTCTTTGCGACCCGGTGGACTGCAGCACCTCAGGCTCCTCTGTCATCCACTGTCTCTTGGAGTTTGTTCAAAGTCATGTCCACTAAGTTGGTGATGCCATCCAACCATCTCATCCTCCTTGTTCTAATCAATTATTCCTTGCTGCAGTTAGAGGCTGATGCTAGCGCATATGGTTTTTATGATGGAACTTGTAACTTTCCTCACCTCAGTCCTAGGATGAAGATAATTTGAGTGGTTCCTTTGTATGTTTTTTAATCACTATTTCCTGCCATGGAGGTAAAGGGAAATGAAAAACATTGAGTCTGCATTTTTAGACACTTAAGTAACCGAAGTTTGTGTCTGTTTTGTTGCTAAAACCAGGACATTTTGGTTTTATGAAAATGGGCTTCTGAATCAGAAGCCTTAGCTTTCCAATCCAGTGGTTGACATTGGGACATAATAACGTTACTGCCTTCAAGAGCAGAGCAGTTGGAAATTTGAGATGCCATACTTATATTTTGTTTGCTTTCTGGGAAAATACCTTGGGGTGTCACATGTCTCAATGATTTTTGCAGGTGACAAACAATAATCACAGAGATGGACTGAAAAATGCTTTAGGTTGATTGCCTGGGGATATTTCAAAGGGAACATGTCCTTCCTGGTATTAGAAAGAGCTTGAGCTCTCAGTCACTGGGAAATTTGACTAGCTGAACTATGGATTTGGAGTGGTTCTCAGAGTAATTCCTAAGTGTTGCATAGGTGCTTTTGCTTTCATAAAAGGTCTGAGTGAGGTCTTTGCTACCTGCCCCTTGCCATGTTATTTTTAAACCCAGTTTTAATAGCTTGGAAGCTTTTTCTAGCCAAGAAAAAAAATGTAAAAGCTCATGTCAGTGTTTTGGAAATCATGTCAGATTTTACTTAGATGAGCATAGTGCTGTTTATATGTATAGATGTCAGTACTTTGAAAACAGACTTCATTTAGTTGTTCATTCAGCCAGTATTTACTGAGCACCCACTGTGTACTGGGCTTCTGAGGTGGCGCAGTGGTAAAGAATCTGCCAGGCAAGCAGGAGACATGGGTTCAATCCCTGGGTCGGCAAGATACCCTGGAGTAGGAAATGGCAACCCACTCTAGTATTCTTGCATGGAAAGTCCCATGAACAGAGGAGTTTGGCAGGCTATAGTGCATGGGCTGCAAAGAGTCAGACATGACTGAGTGACTGAACCTCCCCCCAACCCACACACACACACATACACATTGTGTATTAGCCATAGTGTTAGGTCCAGTGAGGACTTCCCTGGTGGCTCAGATGATAAAGCATCTGTCTATAATGCGGGAGACCTGGGTTCGATCCCTGGGTCAGGAAGATCCCCTGGAGAAGGAAATGGCAACCCCCTCCAGTACTATTGCCTGGAAAATCCCATGGATAGGGGAGCCTGGTAGTCTACAGTCCATGGGGTCGCAAAGAGTCAGACACGACTGAGCGACTTCACTTCACTTTACTTCACTTAGGTCCAGTGAGGGCTGTAAACATGTGATGGGGTAGAATTGCTGTTCTCAAGTAGCTGTATGTCCAGTAGGGTAGGTGTGTGACTGCAGGAAATTTACTTGGTATCTTTGCACCTCAGATTCCTCATCTGTAAAAATGGGAATAATGGTACCACTTTAAACATGGGGAAGCTTACAGATATAAAGTACTAAGCAGTACTAAGTACTTGGCACAAAATATGCTTTTGATAGTTTATCATCATCCTCATTTCAGAAAGAACAGGCACTGTGCAATGTAAGCTGTGGGCGTGGTACCAAAGACATTCTGTAGATGGTTGAAGAAAGAGCAGACCATTTTAGGATCGGGAATCAAAGAAAGCTTGCGAAAGAGGTGGCAATTGAGCTTGAAGAGTGGATGGAATTTCAGTAGGTAGATGTAGGAGGTGATACCTCAGAGATAACTGTAAGCAAAGTGTTAGAGTTGGGAAAGCCTACAATTTGAGCAGTAGTATTCCAGTTTGGAGGAAAAGAATATCTTACAAAAGCAAAGTGGAAAGTTGGAGAGCAAGCTAGTCTTAGACTGTGAAAGGCCTAGATTAGAGAGTTGTGCCGTCATCAGTGGGAGCTATACTGAAGGGTTGTATTTGCTTCTGTCTCACCAGTAACTTAGACAACACACAGCCCATAGTGGAAGTCAGCAAATAATCATTGAGTGAATCACTGAGTTGGCTTGAGACAAATTGAACTTCATTTGGCCAGAAGATAAGTCAGGTAGAAATGTCTTACAAAAAGTTGGGAACTTGGGACCCAAATCCCATGAAGACCAAAGGTGGAAGTTTGGGAGGTGTGAAAATGGAGGTGATTACTGAAGGACAGTGTGGACAAACTGACCTGAGCAGCACACGTGGCCGTGGTCAGAGAAGGGAGTTGAGGTGAGGCCCTATTTGATGAGGCGACCAGTAAGGAAAAGCAGAAGGTGGAACCAAGAGGGGGAGGGTAGAAGGAGGAGGGAAACAGAGACCTCGGTGCCTGTGAATCCCGAGGAGGAAAGGCTTGAGGAGGGGCTGGTTGACAGGCTCAGGGCAGGGCAGGGCTTTGCAGTGAGGGAGCTAGTCGTGGTGTAGTGAAGAGGACCCTAGACTGGGTGGAAGAGAGTTCAGTCAGGAGGGGCCTGGTGCCAGGCCATAGGTCTTGCTGGACACAGCACACTCGGGCACATTTTTTTCTTTTCAGGGTTAGTTATTTATTGGTATTTGCTTTTTGAGCATATATCTAAACAGATCATATGCCCAAACTATATATATAATCTGATTTCAATTAAATATTAGATTTAAAAAAAAAAACCTGAGGTCATGACTGATTTTCGTTTCTTTTCCACATCTGTCAGTATTTTCTAGGGTTTTTATGAGTGATTATTACCTTCAGAACTGAGAAAAACACTATAAAATTCTATTTTTAAATGGTATGTTCCTTATGTATTGCCCATCAATACACTTCTCATTTATTGAAACTTAGATAAATGTAGCCATTTAATTCCGTCTGTGTTTCTACCTGCCCTTCTCCCCTGAAAGACCTCTGAACTCTTCTTCTGAGGTCCACACCAGCACCACTTCCTTATCTGCTGGTCCTGGCTTGCCTGTGCTCCATCAGCATGCTCACATTACATGTCTTTAAACAGAGCTTAACCTCTTGTAGCCTGATTGCCCGGAAACATCCTTACTAGGGTCAGATCCTTTTGTGGTAGAGCCTCTACATTATGTAACTTGCAGAAGATTTCCGGTCAGCTGTGGCCTTAACCAAAGTGAAGACCATGTGAGAGCCACATGTGCTGATCATTCTTATAATCGCCCTTGTTTCTCATATTTGAGGATGAATTGGCAGCAACCGTTTATCCTGGGTGTCTTTAACATTGCATTTTTCTTCATAGTCCAGCTGTTTCTAAAACTACGTGGCCCCAGCCTCTTGAGTACTCATTACATTCTGAGTACAAGCCATTTAGTCAAGTGGGAGGAAGTCCGCATTTTTACCATCCAACTTGGGAGATGTGGCCTGTCTGTGTGGGCCAGACTGGTATTATTACTCATATCTGTTTCTGCTTCTCTGTGTGGGAGGACTGCTGTATTCATCCTGCTAATTAGCCTTGCCTAATGAGCATGTAAACAGCAGATTTCCTTGTTAGGAAATAGCAGTACACTGATACCGCATCCTGTTACATTTGGATGCCTGCATGGGGTGCTTTGGGTTGAGTGTTTATGGCCACACTTGACAAATGGACCTCAGTTTCTCAACCTGTCATGCTTTTTACAGAAATAACGCTTTTTACAGAAAGAGTATTCTTTATAAAAATAAGATAAAATGTCTGTAGATCATTGAGTTGGCTGAAAAGCAGGATGCTATGAATAGTTGGTTGCTGATGTTGCTGTTGCTGGGCTGACATGTCTTTTCAAGGAGAGAGCAGGAGCACGTGGTTGTTTGGGTGAGGTCCGGTGGAGGGCTCCATAATTATACAGCTGTTTACATTTTTTAAAAAAGGTGTGTTGAAATCGAAACAGCTACCTAGTGAATGATCCACATGTGAAGCAGTTAGATATTAGCAATGTTATTGGATGCAGGTAGTTGAATAAGGCGCCCAGAGTGTAAGCGGTTTGCCAGAGGCCACCCAGCACATGTGTGGTTGAACCAGATTTAGAACTCAGTTCTGATTAGCTCCTGATTTCCAGTTTTGTGTAGAAGCAAACCAGACTGCACCCCCACAGTGATTTCACTCAGTTCACTTTGTCAAAGGAAAGTACTCTCCCTACTTTGATCTGTCTGAATGTGTTATTTTTAATTAATTTCAAAACCAGATGAGGCAAGCTAGTAAGAGGTGTTCACTTATAGAGACTAAACTTGGCCTTAGACCCTTGTATAGTGAATTTGAGGACTATACATCCCAGGGAAAAGAGAAATTCCACGAGGAGAAAGGTTGGAACATGGAGCGCCGAAGGTTGAAGACGCAGAGATTATATAAGAGGGTCAGGAAGACGTCATGTGCCTGCTGTCAAGTCCTTGGAATGTAGAGTGGGATCAAGAGAGGACTGTTGAGCATTCAGTACGTTGTGGCAAACCCAGGGTGTTCTGAGAGCCTGAGCAATTTGGAACGTTGCCCAGCTTGGGCCAAAGCACGGAGAAATAAAACAGCAAGGTGAGTGTTAGCTGGGAATGACAAAATGAAGAGGTAGATAGGTCATGAAGGGCCATGAGTGTCCTGTAAAGGGATAACAATGTGTCCATGCAACATGCATCTATTTAGTGCTGTGTGTGTGTGTCAGGTATTTCTCTAATGTACTTGGGATACATGAGTGAACAAAATAAGTATCCATTCCTGCCCTTGAGGAGCTTTCACTTTAATGAGGAGGGAGAAACACTAGATATTAAGTAATAATTAAACTGAGTGGTACATAGAGGATGGTAGATGTAAAAAGGATGCAGCCCTGTGATCACAGTTAACGTAAGCAGTAGTGAGTCACGTTGATAGTATCTCCTCTTCTTGTGATATGAGAGTGGCACCTTACCTCTCTGGTTTTTCTCCCCCAAACATATAACCCTAATCTCATCACAAGAAAACCATCAAACAAATCTCAGTTGAAGGATAGCCTGTGAAATAGCTGACCAGTGCGCCTCAAAACTGTGAGAGTCATCAAAAATAATTAAAGCCTGAGAAGCTGTCACAGCCAAGAGAAGGCTAAAGAGACTTGACAACTAAATGCCACGTGTTAGGGTCCTGGAACAGGAAAAAGATATTAGGGAAAATCAAGGAAGTCTGAACAAAGTGTGAACTTTAGTTAACAATGATATATTAATATTGGTTCATTAATTGTGATAAACATACCATATTAATGCAAGATGTTACATGGAGGAAACTGGTTGTGGGGTATACGGAAACTCATTGTACTGTTTTTGCAATAATTATGTAAATCTCAAAATGTTCTAAAATTTAAAATTTACTAAAAAAAAAAAAACCTCCACAGGGTAAAGAAGATCAGAAGTCCCGGGTAGAGACATATGTTGTAATTTAAAATAGGATGGTCAGGACAGGCCTCATTGAGAAGGTGACATGAACAGTCACTTAAAAAGAGAGTTGACCAGGTTGGTATGGGGGTGGGGGACGGCGAGGAATGGGTCAGCCAGTGCAAAGACCCTGAGGGGAGAAGATGTCTGCAAGTCGGAGAACCAGCAGGGAGGCCTGTGTGTGTGTGTGTGTTTTGAAGGGTGAGGGGCTGGGTTCGGAGAGTATGACATTACAGAGGAAAGGCATGGAAGCCATCAGGTGAGGACTTTTAGGCTGTTACCAGGAGATGGTGAAGGACAGGGAAGCCTGATGTGCTGCAGTCCATGGGGTCGCAAAGAGCTGGACATGATTGAGCGAATGAACAACGGCAACATTCATATACTGTGTGCCAGGAAACATGCCATGGGTTGCCCTATTTAATTCTCTCAGCTGTTGATATTTTAGGAGAGTTAAAGTTAAATTTAAAGTTAATTTATGTTAACTTGCTGATTTTGCAAATGAGAAGATTGAGATGAGGAGGATGAAGTAATTTACCCGAGTCCCATTGCTGGTAACTGATGCAGCTGCAGTTCCTTTCTTCGTACTGAGACCCATAGTTGTCACTCCTGACTTCAGCCTCCTCTTCTCAGGGGGCTGGACTAGATCTTCTAGGCCAGGAATTAGATCTTCTAAACCACAGCCCACTAGAAAAGGTGGCCCTCTGCTTGTTTTTGTTTAAGTCATAGTTAAAAAAAAACACATAAAGTTTACCATTATAATCATTTTAAGGTCAATAGTATTTATATTGACATTGCTGTGAAACACATCTCCAGACCTTTTCATCTTGCAGATCTTAAACTCTATACCCATTAAACAACAACTCCCTTTTACCTCCTTTCCTAGCCCCTGGTAACCCCAATTCTACCTTTTAATTTCCATGAATATGATACACAGATAACACCACCCTTATGGCAGGAAGTGAAGAAGAACTAAAGAGCCTCTTGATGAAAGTGAAAGAGGAGAGTGAAAAAGTAGGCTTAAAACACAACATTCAGAAAACTAAGATCAAGGCATCTGGTCCCATCACTTCATGGCAAATAGATGGGAAAACAATAGAGACAGTGACAGACTATTATTTTTTTTGGCTCCAAAATCACTGCAGATGGTGACTGCAGCCTTGAATTAAAAGATGCTTGCTCCTTGGAAGAAAAGCTATGACCAACCTAGACAGCATGTTAAAAAGCAGAGACGTTACTTTGCCAACAGAGGTCTGTCTAGTCAAACTATGGTTTTTCCAGTAGTCATGTATAGATGTGAGTTGGACCATAAAGAAAGCTGGAAAATTGATGCTTCTGAACTGTGTTGTTGGAGAAAACTCTTGAGAGTCCGTTGCACTGCAAGGAGATCAAACCAGTCAATCCTAAATGAAATCAATCCTGAATATTCATTGGAAGGACTGATGCTGAAGCTGAAACTCCAGTACTTTGGCTACTGATGTGAAGAACTGACTCATTAGAAAAAAATCCTGATGCTGGGAAAGATTGAACTTAAAAAGAGAAAGGGATGACAGAGGACGAGATGATTGGATGGTATCACTGACTTGATGGACATGAACTTGAGCAAGTTCTGGGAGTTGGTGATGGACAGGGAAGCCTGGTGTGCTGCAGTCCGTGTGGTTACAAAGAGTCAGACATGACTGAGTGACTGAATGACAACAGCAAAGACATTGAAGACATTTAGAACAGTGTCTAAATAGTAAGTGCTCCACTAGAATATGGGACTTCCCTGGTGGCTCAGGCAGTAAAGAATTCACCTGCAATGTGGGAGACCTGGGTTCCATCTCTGGGTTGGGAAGATCCCCTGGAGAAGGGAATGGTAACCCATTCCAATATTCTTGCCTGGGAATTCCCATGGACACAATAGCCTAGCAGGCTGCTGTCCACGGGGTCACAAAGAGTCAGACACAACTGAGTAACACTTTGATTCACTTTGACCAATAGGATAAAAGCTCCACAAGGACGGGATTTATGTTTGTCTTGTTTACTGTTGTATCACCAGTGCCTAGAACACAGTAGTTGCTTCAGTAAATATTTATGGAATGAATAAATCATTGCAGCAAATGCAGGCAAAAAGCTGTATTTCTCATATTAATTCATTTATTACACTAAAGAGTACTTTTTTTGGCAGTTGTTAAAGCAGTACCTCTATTATTTATTGCTGGAGATAATCATTATGTGATGAGAGGGCTGTCAGAGGGACTATTTCAGGAAAGAGAGTGGGACTTGAGAGGATGGTCACATCCTAGGTCACGTCCAGGTCTCTGCCATGGCCACCAAGTGTGGCTTCTTGCCTTCACAGAAGAGAGAATTCGAGAGAGAGCCAAAGTAAAGTGAAAGAGGGTTTATTCCAGGAGATAACATACTCCATAGACAGAGTATGAATCATCTCAGAAGTCAAGAGAGGCACCAGGATATGGAGTTGTCAGTTTTTATAGGGATGGGAAGTTTCACGGGCTGTTGAGTGGGAGGAGTGTTCCAGCTATTTTTGGGGAAGGGGTGGGAACTTTGGGGACCGGGCCACTGTCCACTTTCTGACCTTCATGGTTGGCCTTGAACTGTCATGGTGCTTGTAGGTGTGTCATTTATTGTGCTGATATGTTACAAATGGGGCTTCCCTGATAGCTCAGTTGGTAAAGAATCCGCTTGCAATGCAGGAGATCCTGGTTCGATTCCTGGGTTGGTAAGATCCCCTGGTGAGGGGATAGGCTACACACTCCAGTATTCTTGGGCTTCCCTGGTGGCTCAGCTGGTAAAAAATCCACCTGCAATGCAGAAAACCTGGGTTTGATCCCTGGGTTAGGAAGATCCCCTGGAGAAGGGAATGGCTTCCCTTCCAAAACTTCTAGGAATTGGACCACTGTCCACTTTTTGACCCTCATGGTTGGCCTTGGAACTGTCATGGCACTTATAGGTGTGTCATTTAGCATGCTAATATGTTACAACTGGGAGCTTCCCAGGTGGCACAGTGGTAGAGAATCTGCCTGCAATTGCAGAAGATGCAGGTTCGATCCCTGGGTCAGGAAGTTCCCCTGGAGGGTGTAATGGCAACCCACTCTAGTATTCATGCCTGGAAAATCCCATGAACAGAGGAGCCTGGCAGGCTATAGTCTATGGGGTCACAAAGAGTTGGACATGACTGAGCACACACGTCTTTGTTGTCATCGTCATCATGTTACAGTGAACGTATATTGAGGCTCACGGTCTAGTCTGCCATCTTGGGCCTAATTCTAATCAGTGTGTCGTGTTCTCAGGCTATGTCATTCTTTTAAAGGCTGTGCTGTGCTCCTTTCCTGTCTGAATACTGACAAAAGAAAAAGAGGAAAAGAAAACAGTGTCATGATTCTAAAGTTAGCCATTCAAAAATAATTTTATTTATTTATTATTATTTAATTGTTTAAAAGGGCTTCCCTTATAGCTCAGTTGGTAAAGAATCTGCCTGCAATGCAGGAGACCCTGGTTTGATTCATGAGCCAGGAAGATCCACTGGAGAAGGGATAGGCTACCCACTCCAATATTCTCGGGCTTCCCTTATGGCTCAGCTGGTAAAGAATCCATCTGCAATGCGGGAGACCTGGGTTCAATCCCTGGGTTGGGAAGATCCCATGGAGAAGGGAAAGGCTACCCACTCCAGTATTCTGGCCTGGAGAATTCAGGGTCTCAAAGAGTTGGACATGACTGGTTCTAATCAGTGTGTCATGTCCCGAGGCTCTGACATTCATTAAATGTTGTGCCCTGCTCCTTTCCTGTCATTCATTTATTCAACAAATACTTTGTTGAACCTCAGTTGTGTTTAGGGGGCCCATGGTGAACAAAATTGCTGTCTGAGGGGATATTGACATCAAAACTAGTAATTATGGATGTCATATATATAACTTACAGAAATGCTGGTGTTCTTCTGAACCAAGGCCCTTGTATTTTTAAACAAGGATATTTAACCTAGTCTGGGACACCAAAGAATGCTTCCCTAAGGAAGTGATGAGTCCTAATGATTGTTTGCAGTATGGCAAAATACTCTGAAATTTAGTGTCTTAAAACAATTTATTTTCTCTCATGGGTCTGGGATAACTGACTCAGCTGGAAAATTCTCTCTTGGGATCATGCTACTGACTGGGGCTAGAATCATTGTAGAGCTCAATTAGGCTGCCATTCAAGATAGCTTTTTCCCTCATGTGTCTGGTGCCTCTGTGCTCTAACACTTGGCCTCTCCCTCCAGCAGAGTAGCCTGGACTTTCTGTCTAATTGGCTTAGAGCTCCAAGAAATAAGAAGAGGAAGCTGCCAGGCCCATTCAGGGCTGCACCTCCAGTGGCTCAGTACCATTTCTGCCACACACTAGTGATCAAAACATCACAAGCCTTGCCTACATTCTCTGGAGAGGAAAAGTAAACACTCTTTCTGATGGGGAAGTAGCAAGTTCTCATTGCATTAAAGCACGTGGGATAGGAACTATTGTTGTGGCCCTCTTTAGAGAGTACAGGTCTGTCACTTGGTTAGGTTGGACCCTCAAAGATGATTAGGCATTGATGTGATGGGCAGAAGAGTCCAGGAGGGCATAACTCCTCTGGCAATGGGATCAGCCTGAGTGCAGGCCTGGAGATCCAAAAGGTAAACGTTGGAGGAGGAACTAAAAGGCTTGTGTGACTAAGTGGAGGAATGAGGAGAGAAAGAGTGGCCTGGAAATCCTGGGGTACACAGTGAATGCATGTTTACATCAGAAAACAAAGAAAATAACTGTGTAGGTTCCGGACAGAAGCAGTGGAAAGCACCAAAAATGAAATTCTTAGAATAGGAAGAACAGATTAGTCCCAAGGACTTGGGTTGGAGTAGGGGTGGGTCAGGGAAATCTTATCCCAAATTACACAGCTAGAGTGAGACAGAATTAGGATTCAGAGCTAGATCTGAGTCTGGATCTGCTAGCTTGCTTGCTATACTCCACTATATTACTCACCCCACTGCCTATGAAAAGTCATTTTATATAATGAACTTGAAAATCCCTTGCTAACCGAAAGGTGATTTACTCTTCCTAATTTCTTCTGAGCTATCATGGCAAATACCAACTAAATTTTCTAGGCTCAACTCAAAGGGCACGTCCTTAATCTCTCCCTCACCCTTGCTGTCAAGTCAGCCCCTCCCTCCTTCCCTCACCAAATCTGTTTCCATTCTCTATCAAGGGAGTGTTTTGGACTTATTTTCTTAGGCTCATCATGATAGACCATGAGTCTAGGGCCAGAGTATATTTGATTCATCTTTCCATCATCAGCATCTTTTATCTGTTGTGACCTTAATGAATCATGAATGGATGGGTCGATGAGTGGTTTCTAGAATCCCTGGGTAAACAGCACTGCAGTGGTTCTCAAGTTGAGTTGTTACTGTCCTTAATGAGGGTTAAATGAGGCATTGCATTCGAAGTATCCTTGGGACCTCTTACTCTCTCTGGGCCTCAGTGTCCCTTTCTGTGGAAGATTGGGGTTGCAGGGATGATCTCAAAGGCCCCTACCTTGTCTACGAGTTTACAGATTTGGAATGCATTGGGATGAAGTGTTCTACAAACCAGCAGTGCTGGCCAGCAGTGGCTATGTGTTCCAGAAAAGCATCTATTTCTACCTTAGTGACTATGTCAAAGCCTTTGACTGTGTGGATCACAATAAACTGTGGAAAATTCTGAAAGAGATGGGAATATCAGACTGCCTGACCTGCCTCTTGAGAAATCTTTATGCAGGTCAGGAAGCAACAGTTAGAACTGGACATGGAACAACAGACTGGTTCCAAATAGGAAAAGGAGTACGTCAAGGCTGTATATTGTCACCCTGCTTATTTAACTTCTATGCAGAGTACATCATGAGAGACGCTGGGCTGGAAGAAGCACAAGCTGGACTCAAGATTGCTGGGAAAAATATCAATCACCTCAGATATGCAGATGACACCACCGTTATGGCAGAAAGTGAAGAAGAACTAACGAGCCTCTTGATGAAAGTGAAAGAGGAGAGTGAAAAAGTTGGCTTAAAACTCAACATTCAGAAAACGAAGATCATGGCATCTGGTCCCATCACTTCATGGGAAATAGATGGGGAAACAGTGGAAACAGTGTCAGACTTTATTTTTGGGGGCTCCAAAATCACTGCAGATGGTGACTGCAGCCATGAAATTAAAAAGATTCTTACTCCTTGGAAGGAAAGTTATGACCAATGTAGACAGCATATTAAAAAGTAGAGACATTTCTTTGCCAACAAAGGTCCGTCTAGTCAAGGCTATGGTTTTTCTAGTAGTCATGTATGGATGTGAGAGTTGGACTATAAAGAAAGCTGAGCACTGAAGAATTGATGGTTTGAACTGTGTTGTCTTGAGAGTCCCTTGGACTGCAAGGAGATCCAACTCATCCATCCTAAAGGAGATCAGTCCTGAGTGTTCACTGGAAGGACTGATGTTGAAGCTGAAACTCCAGTACTTTGGCCACCTGATGTGAAGAGCTGACTCATTGGAAAAGACCCTGATGGTGGGAAAGATTGAAGGTGGGAGGAGAAGCGGATAACAGAGGATAAGATGGTTGGATGACATCACCAACTCAATGGACATGAGTTTGGGTAGGCTCTGGGAGTTGGTGATGGACGGGGAGGCCTGGCGTGCTGTGGTCCATGGGGTCACAAAGAGTCGGACACTTCTGAGAGACTAAACTGAACTGAACTGAACTGAACCAGCTTGCAAATACCAAAGCAGGGAACACAACAAGTATATTCCTAGACATTTTGATTTCTTTTTTAAAAAGTCAATTTGAAGGTATTTACGCTTTCTAGTATATATAAAGATTGAATTTTAAGC
The DNA here is from genome assembly GCA_006410935.1 of Redunca redunca. Taxonomy (NCBI): domain Eukaryota; kingdom Metazoa; phylum Chordata; class Mammalia; order Artiodactyla; family Bovidae; genus Redunca; species Redunca redunca. The sequence goes on along the minus strand of SJYQ01002537.1, from coordinate 181,640 downwards.
ACTGGGTAAGGAAAGGAATATTCAAAATAGAATCTTAGGTGAATAGCTTTGTGCTCTGCACCTTAGTGTCTCTTCTGTAAAGTGGGAAACATACTTTATGATGTTCACTTAGAATTTTAGTCAATAAAGAACTAAAATTTTTAAGATTTATTCTATATTTTTTTCTTATCCTCTGGTGTACAAGATGAAACTGAAAATTACAAGTTCCAAAATTACAGAAGTAGTAAAACTGCTATAAAATTCAGGAGACTCAGGCTTAGCATAGACACAGCAAACAAAACCCTGTTTGCAACTAGAAAAATGTTATAACTGATTTTCAGTCAGTTCCTTGCCAACAGAATAAAAATCAAAATCTAAAAAGCAGATAAATTCACAGTCATTATCAGTTTACGAGAGGTTAGCCACCAAGTTCCTATAACCTGTGCACCTTGATACATTTAAAATAAAAGGCTGTATATATATATACTAGCTTAACACATTAAGCAATATAGATTAGTGCTGTTGATTTACATACAATGATTTCATGGCCTAAGTGCTAAAAATGATTTTAATGTACCACAGAAATTGTGCAGTTTTAGAGAAAAAGGCACATTTATGTACCTTTATAGCAGCTTGCAAAGGTGTTGCTAATTGCCTGGTTTTAATCTACTTGTAAGTAGTTGAGGAAAACAGAGCTTACCTAGTTGTTTTGTTTGTTCATTTTTTGGTAAAGATACCAAGGTGTATGTTGAGCATGTGAAATGTGGCTTAGTGTGACTGAAGAACTTTATTTGATTTTTAATAAAGTTAAATTTCAATAGCCATATATGGCTAATGTCCTCCGTATTGGACAGCATTGCTGTTCTCATTCGGCCTGACCTCGAGGATCTAGGTATCTCAGAGAGTGAGGTAGTGTTAGGATTCTTTCCACCCAGCCCCAAGGCTGAACCTGCACATAGAGAAAGTGAAGTCGCTCAGTCGTGTCTGACTCTTTGCGACCCCATGGGCTGTGGCCCACCAGGCTTCTCCATCCATGGAATTTTCCAGGCATGAGTACTGGAGTGGGCTGCCATTTCCTTCTCCAGGGGATCTTCCTGACCCAGGGATTGAACCCAGGTCTCCTGCGTTGCGGGCAGATGCTTTACCATCTGAGCCACCAGGGAATCTCCCGAACCTACACATAGGCAATCCTCAAAGCCTCGGGGAGTTTGAACACTGAAACCTTTTTGCAAGCTGACTGGAAAAATTGTCCAGAGTCATCTTCAGGCATTGCGTCATCCAAACGTAGGAAACAGCACAGTAACGTTCAGAAGAAGAAGGGCCATTCTTCCTCTCTGCTTCCCCTTTCACCTTTGAGCTCATCAAACCGTCAGTGCTTTCAAAGTTTGTGAAAAGACTCATGCAATTATGACTTTCAGGCTGATGATGATAAAGGTCCAGTCACAGAATTCCTAGTCTCTTTTGCTTACTATTTTAGGTCAGTATCAACAGAGATTTGCCAGGGCAGTCTTTTCACACCTGCTATAAAAGGCTTCTCTGTGTGAGTAAAAGCTCTTGACTTTAATTCCGCTCATCAGGAGTCCCACGCTGCTCTGTGTAAGTTTTAACACAAAGTAGAGATGTGTACTCTTAACAGTAGAACTTCTGGGTGTTGTCCATGTTTGGGCATGACTGCCATGGAAGAGATGTCAAGATGAGGTTGTAACTGGGCAGATTCGTATGTGTAGAATACAATGAACCATGTGCCAATGTTGTTCTGTTTATTTTCTTTCAGGAAATCAAAGACGGTCGTGACGTTGCTTTGACAAACACTTCCTGTTGTCTTGACAGTGGTCTCCCTGAAGAGCATTCTCAAAGGAATATTTGTCTCCCAGTATCTTTGTTGATGACTGTTATCATCTAGAAAATGCTTTTCATGTTTGGGAAATCAGCCACCCTTGTGCTTGATCTGCTCCGGGCAGCTGAATGAAAGTTCCTTCCAATTGCTTCCAGAACTCTGTTGCCCAAAACACTTCTCCTTGTTGGGTGAATGTTCATGAAGCCCTTTCCTGAACCAGTGTAGGAGGCTTTGGCCCCTTGGAGCCTATGACATGGAAGCTTTGGAAGTGGATGATATTAGCCCAGCCTTGGAAGTGACCGAGGATTTCTTTAATACTTTTGACAATAAGCTGGAAAAGGCTGTGCAGCAAGCGGAGGTTTATGGGATCCAAGAAGTCCCTGAACTGGTGGGGCGGGAGGTCCTCGGTAATATAGACAATGGTGCTATCAGAAATGTCACCTCCCTGGGCCAGGGGAGCGTGATCTGGGACCATTGTAAGACCAGACTCTTAGACACCAAAGTTCCAAATGTCTTCCCTGCCAAAGAAAAGTTTATGGTCCAGAAGGGGACGACCCCAGATAATCTGTCCTGGATGGAACAAAAGGAAGCATCCACCTTTAATTTTTTCAACATCTGTCAGCGTCGGAGAGACAGGCCTCGTTCTGTGAATGACTTATTGGATGAGACCTCTACTTTTAAGCCTGGGCATGCTCGATCAAGGTCAGATATTACCCAGGTGGACTGGAGGGTGGTCCTCAAAACCATGCCTCTGCAGCAAGAAGTATCTCTTCAGGGTCCTCATTTCGCCAGGCCTTCTTTTCTGTTGTCCTCATCAAACAAGGTAGAAGATGCTCAAGGAAATACAGGTATGTCTTCATAGCTGACTGCTGTTGAGCAGTGGTTGATTTTGCTTTGTCTCTCTTGCATCTACCTCATGAAAGTCTGCCTCTCCACTGTCCATATCTGTCTTTGCCTACTTAAGCCCCTTCTTCCATTTACTTCCACACTTACCTTATCTGAAATCTCCAGTCTTATTATTGTCCTAGGAGGTACTGAGTGAAAGGATAACTTTGGTTAATTCTCTTTCCTAATCTTGTTTGTTAGAATCAGTATATTCCCATAATTAAGGCAGTACTTTCCTTTGACATTGCATGATACCACTTATTCACATCAATAGATGTTTATCAGGTCATAAGCAGCAGTCTTGTGCTATAAAGGCTTGTATGAAGTGTATGAAGCCACAGTCCCTAACCCTAAAGAACTTTAGGCTGAGGGGATCAGACACTCCCAAAGACTCAGGAAGACACCCAGTGGTGAGAGAAAAGAGATACTCAACTGAAACACCTGGAAGGGAACTTTTGTTTTACTTTATATTGTTTGGATTTTTTTTTTTAAAAGAGTGAGTGACACTGATTGTAAGAAGATAGAGGGAGGCGAGGACACTTTGGGCTGGACTTGTCAGAAAAGGATAGTGAGACATTGTGGAACTTGAGCTGGACCTTGAAGGATACTATGTTGCAGAAAGAGAGTTGCAGCCAGAGGACACGCGGTCAGGATTATGGTGTGGACAGAGTGTGGACAGAGGGACAGACAGAGGAGAGCGGGCTGACCCTCAAGGAGACCAAAGGATCTCATGATGGTCGTGGGAGGAACAGTGTGAAAAGGTTGCTTAGGACCTCATGGTTTAGGCCCCAAGTTTCTTTTTCTCTTGTTTTATATGCATATACACGTGCACACGGATACGTACTCATGTACATATGAACATGTGAACTTCCTCTTCTGTGAGACACAACAAACCATCTCTCTGTTTCTCTCAGCATTTTTCTTGATGATAACCTCATTTTTATAGGCTTTATGGTTACAGTTAAGTCGCTCAGTCGTGTCCGACTCTTTGCAACCCCATGGACTGTAACCTACTAGGGCTTCTCCGTCCATGGGATTCTCCAGGCAAGAATACTGGAGTGGGTTGCCATTTCCTTCTCCAGGGGATCTTCCTGACCCAGGGATCGAACCCGGGTCTCCCGCATTGGAGGCAGACGCTTTAACCTCTGAGCCACCAGGTTGTATACATGTATACAGTAAACATTTATTACTAATGATTCTTCAACTCCCTTGCATAACCTCTTAATTTAGATGTGTGAGTGCATGCTAAGTTGCTTCAGTCGTGTCCTACTCTTTGTGACCCCATGGGCTGTAGCCCTCCAGACTCCCCTGTCCATGGGATTCTCCAGGCAAGAATACTGGAGCAGGTTGTCCTGCCCTCCTCCAGGGGATCTTCCTGACACAGGGATGAAACCCACGTCTCTTATGTCTCCTGCATTGGCTATGGGTTCTATACCACTAGCACCACCTTGGAAGCCCTAGTTTAGATGGCTTCTGCTCAGTTAACTGGGGAGACTCTTTTTTTGCACTTTGTTTCTGTTTTAGCGTTACATGTATTTATTTATTTAAGAATGAGAGTTTTGCCTTAGGCTCATGTACAAGTGGCTTCCCAGGTGGCTCAGTGGTAAAGAATCCGCCTTCCAGTGCAGAAGATGTGGGTTCTATCCCTGGGTCAGGAAGATCCCCTGGAAGAGGAAATGGCAACCCACATCAGTATTCTTGCCTGGAAAATTCCATGGATGGAAGAGCTTCGAGAGCTGTAGTCTATGGGGTCACAAAAGAGTTGGACATGACTGAGCAACTGAATCCACACCCATGCTGTGTAAACAGTTGTACTCATTGACTAGTAAACAATTGTACTCATTGACTAGTAAACAGTTGTACTCATTGACTAGTAAACAATTGTACTCATTGACTAGTAAGCCAGCTCAGTTCTTGTTTAGTTTCTTGGAATGCACGTAGATTTTTTAAAAAAATCACTAAACCCTGTAACCATTCTAAATCCCTGGCATAACCCAAGTTAGGACGTCATATCTACAGTTTTATTTTTCCTATCTTGTCTAGATTGTAAATGCAAAAACTGGCCTTCCTCAGGTTCTCTAAAGGGACCTAAAGAGAGAACCTTCCTTAACTGCTCCCTTGAGGATATGATGGACCATGATCTTTACTTTTTAATTCTCAATTTAAAAAAAATGGGGGTATTATGTTGAAATATAAGAACTGAATTACCATTCAGTTTGAAAAGCAAACTGTAACAAATGGGCTTCGCAGGTGTTGATGTTATATCACCTGGCCAGCTTTTGGGTACCCATGGAATACACGTTCCATCAGGAATTAATAAAGTTGGGAAATGACCTGCCAGGTTTCTAACATCTTTTCTGTCTGGCACGCTGTGGAGAACAGGAGATCTAAATCTTGTTTGTGTTGCTCGCTTGGTTGAGGGCAGGGGTAAGCAGGGCCCATTGGCCGCCCATTCTTGGGCTGGTGGGGAGGGTGTGTGGAGAAGAGTTAGATTGGTGGCTGGTCACCCACTGTTAGCTGTAATTCTCACTGCATTTGGGCGTGGGTGGAGGGGTGGTGTCAGCACCCAGGTATATCCTTGTCAAAATCAGCCAAGATCTTTGAGTGAACTTCGCTTTAAAATCTTTGAAAGTAGCCCTCCAAACTGCAGCAGTTGTTTCTCCTGAAGGGGTATGGCCAAAGCCGAGGAAGGTACTGTGGCCAGAGCTGGAGCTGAGGACCCAGGAGGTTTGGGATGAGGCCAGGCCTCGTTCTTGAGTCTCAGACTTACACATCCCACTGCCTGGGCCGTCTCTGCTGGAGGGTCCCACAGGCACTTGGAAGTTCAGGGTCCAGAAAAGAGTCCATCACCCTCACATCCTCCAGTTCAGCTGTAAAAACTAACAGGGTAATGAGAGGTTGAGGGCTCCTCAGGAGAAATAAACCTTAGTGAGAGGGGTTTCCATTGATGAGGGCAGCCTGGTTTTGTGTCCAGCCCTTCTCTCTGTGTCTCTCCCTTCCTTATGGGCTGTATTACTTTGTAGGCTTCTCCAGTTGATTTTTTACTGTTTTCTGGATCCTCCTCTGAACTCATCTGAGTAGCTTAGAGACTTGCAGTGGTGGGTTTCTCCTCAGCTGCCCCTTCCTCCTTTTTTTTGCCCACCCCCATCCCTTCCCTTTCCCTCCTAACAATACACCTGAGGGTCTTCTTTATTAGGTAGGGCCTCTGTGTCTTCCGCCTCAATTGGCAGTGACTAACTGGGCTTTTGAGCCTTACCGAGGATAAACATTGTTCTGGGTATAAAACAACTCAGATTTTGGCATATTGAGGGCAGTGGGTAGCTGAGGTATAGTAAGAGCTATTTGGCTAATGGGCAAGCCTGTCTGAAGAAGGCCTTCTGGTCTGACAAGGTAGCGACAGTATTAAAAAAAATGACTCTAGGTCTAGACTGTTAAGAGTTTCCTTCCTTGTTTCAGTATTTACTTGATGTGTAACATAGGGCAAGTTTCTTAACCTCTCTGAGCCTTTATTTTTTTGGCCATAAAGCATGGAATACTAGTAGTATTTACCTCAATATCTTGTGAGCATTAAAGGGGTTAAAAGATCTAAAGTGCTTCTCATAACCATGTTTGGCACATAGTAAACACTTAAGTCTTTCCTAGTGGCTCAGACAGTAAAGAATCTGCCTCCAATGCAGGAGACCTGAGTTTAATCCCTGGGTCTGAAAGATTCCCTGGAGAAGGTAACAGCAACCCACTACAGTATTCTTGCCTGAGAAATCCCATGGACAGAGGAGCCTGGTGAGCTACAGTCCGTGGGGTCGCAAAGAGTCGAACACGAGAGAGCAACTAACACTTTCACTTTCAAACACTTAATAAATGTCTTAAACATTTAGTAATATTATTACTATTATAATTGAGTTTGAAACTCATCCATGAGAATCAAAGTGATCCTGCCAGTCACTCCTGGTTTCTCCTGGCATAGTCAGTTTCATAAAATGACCTCACAATAAATATTTCTTCAATTGGCCTTCCTGCACTGTACTTTCTCACAGTGATTCACTGGTTCGTTAATGAGAAATAGACCATCCCTTGTCTCACACTGACTTGTCATCAACAGTTTACTGTCTTCCACACCAGAGTTTATGGTCACTGAGGAAGGGATTGTTTCTTGTGCATTGTTTTATCCTCAGTACCTAATATAGGGCTCTGAACATAATACATGCTCAGAACAAATGTTTGCATGTGAGATTAACATAATTCTGATAGAAATAAAGCTGATAAATTAAGAACATCAACTTCTTTAGTGGGTTTATGCCTTTCTGGAAAAAGGACCATTCCACCCTCTTTTCCGAGAGCCTCGCCCGGTCATCTCATACCTTGCATGTCTTTTCTGTGAAGTTCTTCAGCAGCAGTGAAAAATGAAGATTTGCTTTCATCTCAAAGGCTGCCGTGTAGTCTCCTTGTGATAAGAGAGAATCAAACAGATATGGCTTATAAAATAGCTCCTCGTGTTGGAAGAATGGTGTCCTGGCCGTGGAGGAGTCTCCGGATACCATCTCAGACTCCAGGGTCACACAGTCAAGGTTACGATTGCCCTTTGTAGAGAGATCTTCTGACTGCTGTTTGGGGAGCACAGAGCCTGGGGAGATAATTGTGGTTTGCCCTTTGCTCTTTCTGTAGTTGGCAGTCCTGTGAGGTAATTTTTTGCATCACTCTTCAACTTTTTGCCTGTTCACTCATAATGTTTCTTTATGGAAGACTATTGCTTTGGGTTTGAAGATCACTTCTTTACTAGGTTCTTGGTATATGCTGCTAAGTTGCTTCAGTTGTGTCCAACTCTGTGTGACCCCATAGATGGCAGCCCATCAGGCTCCCCTGTCCCTGGGATTCTCCAGGCAAGAACACTGGAGTGGGTTGCCATTTCCTTCTCCAATGCATGAAAGTGAAAAGTGAAAGTGAAGTCGCTCAGCCGTGTCCGACTCTTAGTGACCCCATGGACTGCAGCCCACCAGGCTCCTCCATCCATGGGATCCTCCAGGCAAGAGTACTGGAGTGGGGTGCCATTGCCTTTGGTATATATGAGAACAATATACACCAAACAAATCAATAGCCTCCTTGTTACCGTCAAAGCCAACATTTAAGCACCTGGTGTGTTATCCTCAGGGTGAGAGAGCCCGGGTGGAGAGAGAAGGGGAATAATAATAATAATACTTACTTTGTTCACTGACTATTTTAAGTGCTCTGCAGATAGTCACTTATTCAATTCATTTTTATTGACTCCATTTTGAGGGTGAGGAAACTGAGGCACAGAGAGCTTAAGTAACGTGCTTACAGTCCCCCTACTAGTAACAAGTGGATCCTCAATTTGAACCTGGCACTCCATCTTCAGAGTCTATGCGCTTAACCATGAAGCTAGACTTGAAACCCTACTTTGGAAGCCAGTAGGTCTGTCTCCAGAACCCTCCACTCTGGAAGCTGTGCTGGCAATCAGACCCTGTTGGGGTCAAGGGTAGGAAGTGGTATGGAAGAAACAGACCTGGATGATGTTCATCAACTAAAGTTAATCCCTTGGGGAATCACTGGTTAAGAAAAACTGAAACGCACCAAAGCAGTCTGGCTAAGCAAGGTTTGTTTCCTGCTTTAACACATTTACTACATGGACAGTTGCAGAGCTGGTCACAGTCCTTTAGGGGACCAGTGAATGCAGAAGGAAGACTGCAGCTTTACTCTTCACAACCTTGAATGTTAGCCATGCAGAAAAGCATAAGGGAACCAAACCCCTGGTTTGTGACCATGGAAAGAGGGCTTCAGAGTTCTGCCCCATCTCCCCTGCCTTTCTCAGTCTTACTCAGATGCCTGTGAATGCATTCTTGAGATTCCATTGCCTCAGGCAGAGGCAAACCTAAGATAGCCTGTGCTAAGAGCTGAGTGAACAAAGGGTCCTGCCAGTAGGTCCTACAAGGTAGGTGGAGTATAGCTTGAATCCAACCTAGTTATGCCTGTCTGCATTATCTGAGGATGGAATTATCATGTCCAAACGGTGAGGTCATAAACTGATGGGAAGGAATAGATCTAGGGAGACAGCAGCAGTTCTTTTTTATCCCCCAGCTTTATTGAAGTATAACTGACAGAATTGTAAGATATTTTAGGTGTCCGTCATGATTTGATACACGTATACACTGCAGAAGCACGATCCATCTGTTAAGTGACACATCCATCACCTTACATCACAGGCAGTTACTTCTAAAGAACCTCAGGGTCGGGGAAGGTGAAAGTGCTAGTCGTTCAGTGGAGTCCAACTCTTTGGGCCCTCATGGACTATACCTGCCAAGCCCCTCTGTCCATGGGATTTCCCAGGCAAGAATACTGGAGTGGGTAGCCATTCCCTTCTCCAGGGGATTTTCCCAACCCAGGGATTGAACCCAGGTCTCCTGCACTGCAGGCACTGTCCATGGGATTTCCCAGGCAAGAATACTGGAGTGGGTAGCCATTCCCTTCTCCAGGGGATTTTCCCAACCCAGGGATTGAACCCAGGTCTCCTGCACTGCAGGCACATTCTTTACCACTGAGCCACCTCAGGTCAGTTTTCATTCCAATTCCAAAGAAAGGCAAAGCCAAAGAATGCTCAAACTACCGCACAATTGCACTCATCTCACATGCTAGTAAAGTAATGCTCAAAATTCTCCAAGCCAGGCTTCAGCAATACGTGAACCGTGAACTCCATGATGTTCAAGCTGTTTTGAGACAAGGTAGAGGAACCAGAGATCAAATTGCCAACATCCGCTGGATCATGGAAAAAGCAAGAGTTCCAGAAAAACATCTATTTCTGCTTTATTGACTATNTATGCAGATGACACCACCTTTATGGCAGAAAGTGAAGAGGAGCTAAAAAGCCTCTTGTTGAAAGTGAAAGAGGAGAGCGAAAAAGTTGGCTTAAAGCTCAACATTCAGAAAACAAAGATCATGGCATCCGGTCTCATCACTTCATGGGAAATAGATGGGGAAACAGTAGAAACAGTGTCAGACTTTGTTTTTTGGGGCTCCAAAATCACGGCAGATGGTGACCGCAGCGGTGAAATTAAAAGACGCTTACTCCTTGGAAGAAAAGTTATGACCAACCTAGATGGTATATTCAAAAGCAGAGACATTACTTTGCCGACTAAGGTCCATCTAGTCAAGGCTATGGTTTTACCTGTGGTCATGTATGGATATGAGATTTGGACTGTAAAGAAGGCTGAGCGACGAAGAATTGACACTTTTGAACTGTGTTGTTGGAGAAGACTCTTGAGAGTCCCTTGGACTGCAAGGAGATCCAACCAATCCATTCTGAAGGAGGTCAATCCTGGGATTTCTTTGGAAGGAATGATGCTAAAGCTGAAGCTCCAGTACTTTGGACACCTGATGCGAAGAGTTGACTCATTGGAAAAGACTCTGATGCTGGGAGAGATTGGGGGCAGGAGGAGAAGGGGACAACCCAGGATGAGATGGCTGGATGGCATCACGGACACGATGGACGTGAGTCTGAGTGAACTCTGGGAGATGGTGATGGACAGGGAGGCCTGGCGTGCTGCGATTCATGGGGTCGCAAAGAGTCGGACACGACTGAGCAACTGAACTGAACTGAACTACCTCAGAGCAGGTGGTGGAGACCAAAGCTTCCCCAGGGCCAGCTCCTTTCCTCCTGCCATCCCAGGATCTGCGTTGCCTGGGGAAGCTGTAGCAAGGTGTGACTGAGAGCCAGTCTTGAGTAGAGGCCCTGCTCCCACCACCAGAATGGCTCCTTTTTAGTCCTAGCACTGTGGTAATCTTCATTCTATACAGACACGCTCCCAACTGGTATCTGGTTTAACCTGTTACCCCTTTGCACCACTATCATCCTATTTTGTTTACTGAGTAAATGGTACCGCTGTAGACAGCAGGGAATTTTCCATGGGATAAAGAAGATGAGGATGTAATACTGTAGGATTACAATCCAAATATAAAAATATATTAAGATAAGAACATGAAAAGTCCCTATAGGAACATGTGGATACTAGAATGTTATCAATATGAAAATTAGATGTACACACACACACACTTATTGCTCTAAATATATACACGTAGTAGAGGAAGGGGAGGCTTTATGGAAAGAACACTCACCTAGGGCCTGCAAGCATTTTATCCCACCTCTGTTCCTAACTTGCCACGTAAATTTGGAAAAATCACTTGTCTGTTGCCTTTGGTTTATAAACCTAGTAAAGCAGGTTAAATTGTCTTTGTAATCTTTTCCAACTCTAAAATGATTCTAAGATGTAGTTGAACTGACCTCGACTGATGGTTGTGTGGGAGCTAATTACTGTAGTCAGATCAGTGATGGAAAGTCATGGTGGAAATAAGGCATGGTTGTAATTATTTTACACAGGATTTCTGTGTGCCTTGTAACTCTACTTCTGGATGAACTGCTCTTGCAGTTTTTAAAATAAAAAAGTTTAAAAGAAATCCTTGGCCTTAGCTGTGGAACTCTGAAACCCGAATGATTGGTGCTTCCCTCCTAGCTGTGTTCACGTGTTCATCTGCTGGGCAAGTGTAGTGGTCAGCTGGGCTTTTGTTTCCTTCAGTCTCACTCTCTGGTGACCTAGTACCATTCCTCTGCCTGTGTTTCTTGTGCCGAGATCTTCAGGGAAAGATCTCAACAGAGATTTTATGTAGGGCTGGAAAAACCATGGCAGTATGGTTTCTTTATCCTGAGCTCTGTGTTGCTCCATTTCAATTCCCTTTTCCCCCATCTTTCACTTGAGAAAAAAAAAAAGGCCAAATTTGGGACTTACACTAAATTGAGTGCTTTTTCAGTTATGACTTTTCTCAAAAGCCTTGGAGCCAACAGAAGTGGGAATATTCCTGTGGGCTTAGAACAAGTGAAGTCACCAGGACATGGGCTCTTGCTGACTCTATGATTCACCCTTCAGCACCATTAGTCAGTGCAAAGAAGTTGCTAAAATAGGTCACAGAAAGTTGATTTTATATGGTTGTATAGTTTCCATTGGTCATATTTTTCGGAAACCTAACATGCCTCATCGCCAACTGGCATCCTAATTCCTAACAAATCTATATGGGAACTCTGAAAATGAAGTGTCTTTGACTTTTTTTGCGGCTGTTCTGTTAATGCATTTTATCTTTCTTGGCTAAGGAGAACTATAGTTAGTAATTTTGCAAACGTCTAGAGTTACCTTCTTAAAACACAGATCTTTTCATGCTACTCTGTTCTTAAAAATGAATCATGGTTCCCCATTCTTTACAAAAATCAAGTGTAAAATTTCTAAAGCATCCAGATAATCTTTCTAAATTTATCACCTGCACCTTTCTTCCCCACCTACTGATAAAGATCCCTGGTGTTATTTGCTCAGTCATGGCCGACTCTTTGCAACCCCATAGACTATAGCCTGCCAGGCTCCTCTGTCCATGGGATTTTCCAGGCAAGGATACTGGAGTGGGTTGCCATTTCCTTCTCCAGGGGATCTTCCCAACCCAGAGATCGAACCTGGGACTCCTGCATTGCAGGCAGATTCTTTACCATCTGAGCCACCAGGAAAGCCCCTTCTTCCCCCATCTCGGTGCTGATTTTTGAATCTGTTATGTGTGTTAAACCAACTTAGCCTTTGCTCATGATGTCTTTTCACCCAGAAGACCTTCCCAGCCTTCTTCACTTTTCACAATCCTCCATTATCTTTCAAGGATCAGTTCAAATGCCACATCCTTTCTGACACCTTTCCATCTTTTTCTATTTTTTTAAGTTGAAGTATAGACAACTTACATTAACTTGCATTAACTTCTGGTGTACAATGTAGTGATACACTGTTTTTATACACTGTACTCTATATAAAGTTATTATAAAATATTGCCATATTTCCTGTACTGTGCATTATATTGTTCGTAACTTATTTATTTTATATCTGCTAGTTCATACCTCTCTTCACCTGTCTTTCTCCTTTCCTGACCTCTTTCCCCTCTAATAACAACTAGTTTGTTCTCTAGCTGTGTATTTTTAATTACAATTATGTTTTTTCTTTTATTTCATGTTTCCACAGCACATTTTATTCTGCCATGCATTATAGGTAATTGCTTGACCATTCACCTTTCACACTAGGTTGGCAGTTCTTTGATGCAATGAATTGTAGACAACTTTCTGTCATATCAGGTATGAGCCTATGAGGCTGTTTGGCTGAATTCTATGTGTTGGTACTTGGAATATCAGGATGTACAGGGTTTTTTTTGTTTGTTTCCAGAATGAAAATGACCTGCCCTCTCTTTCAGTTTTCCTTACCTAAAGCTTGAGTCAAGTTGAATAAAGTTTGTTATTATTAATACTGTCAGAGCTATCATTTAGTGAGTTAACTTTATGCCCAGACCTGTGCTAAGAAGTATTCATCTGTTATCTTATTTAATATTGATGATAATTTAATATGTTAGATAATATTGTCCTGATTTTACAAAGGAGAAAGTGGAGGCTTAGAAAAGGTAATCTCACCCAAGGCCGTCAGGCTATACGTGGAGAAGCTCCAGGCCCACTCTGGAGGCTACACGTAACCACGCTATAAAACTGCCTCCCGAGTCCGGGGAAGCGTAGGACTCATTCCCTCCACCGCAAATAAAACAGTGTGATCTAGATTGAAAATCTGGAGGTTGGGATTCCATCCTCATTTGCACACTTTGTGGTGTACCCTTGGCCAAGTCATTTTGTTTCCTGGAACCTCATTCCAAATCTGTTAAATCAGTTAAAATGTTTTTAGAAGCAAGTAATAGAATACTCAACTCAGTAGAAGTGGCAAAATAGTGAGGCCCTTTATCATTTTATTTTTTCATCTAACAGACAGCTATTGGACATAGTGCGTATCACACACTGTAGGCAGTAAATACTTAAGGACATCTACCTCTGGTGACCTCAGAATCATCAGAGATCCAGGTACTTTTCATCTTTTTTCTCTGCTGTCCTCAGTATAGGTGGTGGTGTCTCTTCTTTCCCTCATTGATGCAAGATAGCTGCATTAGCCCCAAAGATATGTATCAGCAGCCAAAGTCAGGAAGAGGAAAAGCAGGGCACCTTGTCTGGTTCTCAGAGGTCCCCAAGGGCACCCCATCTGCAGTCAGAACTGGATTTCATACTGGTCCCTAAAGCAACCTCTGGCAAAGGAAAATGGGCTTACCAATTGTTTTAAACAAACCATGACACTTTCTGTAGGGGCCGGGAGAAGCCGTCTCCACACCTAAACACAGTTAGGGTTCTCTTGATAAAGAAGGGGGAGACACTCGACAGAGTAGCCAGGCACTGACAGGTTCTGCCTCCTGTAGGGCTGGGCTGAGAGATTTCTAGTCCCTTCTGTCTCTGGGTTTCTGTGATTCTGCCACCAGTAGGGCTGGGCTGAAAAGGTTTCTAGTCCCTTCTGCCTCTGGGTTTCTGTGATTCAGTGTTACCCAAAGATAGAGCACTTATCTTAAAATCTGGTGGCCTAAGTGTGGGAGATTCTTTTATACTTAATTTCTATAGATGAAGGAAACAACAATGAGAAGCTCACCATGGCAGACAGTGAGCATCATTTGAAAGCTGATGTTTGGAAATGTTTTCTGGGTAAAAAATAAGTTCATAAACACTAGAGATTATCCTTGTTAGAGAAGACAGAAAACCTCTGAATTTAAGAGGTTGAGTCTGTGATCTTCTGGTCAGGTTCACATCCAAAGAGTAAAACTGACCAGGTCTGTGTTGACTTCTACGCTATCACTGTTGCTCACAGCACAAAGAACTTAGATGGAGAAGATCCCTACCTGTGTATCTAACGCCTGCATAGCCACATATGTTACAGGTCTGTTTCTTCTAGAGCCTACACAGACAGTATGTCCTTTCCCCTCAGTTTATGAAGGGAAAACAAATGGGATGTTCTCTTTCATCAACAAAGAAGGATCTCTGAAGTAGCTCATTACTTGCGCTTAGCTCATTTCTCCCGGAATGAGTTTGTCAGTGACCATCTGTGAGCACTGCAGGGGCCAGCACTATGTACCATATATAAAGTGTCCAGGACCCAGCCCCTCTTTGATTCCGGTAGATCATTCTCTTCATGTTCTTTGCTGTGGGCATTTGTGGCAGTGTCATAGGTGACGTGCATCCTGTTCAATTCACTTCCTTCGTGTGACTCTAATGAGAACAAAGACCCAAAACTACTTAACTTCTCCCTAGTTTCTGGCTTAAACACGGTCAGATACTAGAATATGAAACAAATAGACTTGGAAAGCAAAGAGACTTGATTGATCTAGAATGTCAGAGAAGTCTTCATTGAGGAAAGGATGTTCCGGCTGAGCGTTGAGGGTTGAGCGCATAGCGGAGGTGCAGATGGACACAGCCTGGGTGGGGGGTGGTCAGAGGCTAAGCCGGAACAGGACTCATAGTGGACTACGAGATTATGGAGGACCTTCAAAGCCAGACCGAGAGAATTAGCATGGTATGTTAGGCAAGAAGCACTTGAAACTTTCTTGAGAGTCAGGATTGAAAGGATATGGACTTCCTGGTGATCCAGTGGTTTGATCCTCAGTGGGGGAACTAAGATCCTACATGCCACTCTTGTCCTCTCTCCCTCCCTCTGCACACTCCACTCCCGGGGAGAAATAACTTCCAGGCAGCTTTAGGAGAAGAAGCAGGTGTGTATCACTCAGCCTCTGTAGGAAACACTGATTCTGGCCTGCTGCTCTCAATGTGCTTTGCCACCCATCAGCTCTGTGTGGGCAGCCCCCTGGGAGGGAACGTCTATGTTGAGTGATCTAGTGATCCACTGGATCCCATGATCCAGTGTTGCTGGTGACTCACAGGTAAGTCTGTGTAATTCTGGGGTTCTGTTCGTGGCTACACTCCTAACCTGCAACCTCCAGCTGGCTCATGTTCGGATTGCTATGAGTCTGACTACTCTCTATCAATCTCAGTTGGTTTGCAAGTTGGGTGAAGAAGAGAGATGCTATTTACTGGGTCCGCTCAGGCCCTAAGAGTATGGAAGAATTGGTAGATGGGGTGGAAATGAGAAAACTCTGCCAGTCATCATGATGTGAAGTGATGGGACTCAAAAGTCGGACTTTCTCTTTTGTGAAAAGTGAAAAGAGAAAGTGACTTTTCCCAGCACTGGCTCCGTAAAAGAAAGTGACTTTTCTCTTTTGTGAAAAGAGAAGGAACGGCTGTCCTTGGGCTGTGCACTCTTGATAGGATCTGTCTGCCTCATATGGTGTTCCCACAGATCCCAGCAGAGTCCTCTGTGCGGGCATCCAACAAGTGCTGATGGAGCCAGTGCAGCTAATATGGGGGTGAGAGGGACCTCCAGGTCCTTGTCTTCAAGGAGCAGCGGTTCTTTGAAGGAAATAAAAGAAGGTCGTAAGATAAGAGACTGAGAGGGGCCCTTTAGCTGAGGTGCTGAGAGGCGGTGGCCTCACTGAGGATGGCACCTTTGAGGTGAAACGCTGAGGAGATGAAGACGTCAGTGGAGCTGGGGGAGGTGTTCCAGAGAGAGGACACAGCAGCTCCGGAGTCCTCGAGGCCAGAAACACTCAGCTCGTTCAAAAAACACAGGAGGCTTTTGGCTGGAGTTAGAGAAGAAATGTGAGATGGTGCGAGGTGAGGTCAGAGCAGTAGTCAGAAGCCAGACTGTGCAGGACAGAAAGCAGAGACGTTGGAAGCTCTAGAATCTGGAGGAAGGAGACAGATGGAGGCTTAGGAGATGCAGGCACAAGTGAGTACTTTGGAATAGAGTAGACACAATACACTTTGGGATATTAGAAGACAAGAGAAGAGATCGTAGAGGGGGTAATTTTCAGATGTAATAGAGGAAGAGATTCTGAAGAAGAGGGAGATTCCACCCTCAGAGTGGAGGTGGAAGGGCTAGCTTTTCCTGGTCTTCTTTTGAGACCAGAAGCTGAAGTAGGAAACAGATCGATTGAATTCTTAAGATGTGTCAGGCATCATTCTGAGAGTTACTGATCTCTTCTTCATAATAATACAATGAGGTAGGTACTATTATGCATGCATGCTAAGTCGCTTCAGTCATGTCCGACTCTTTGCAACCCTATGGATTGTAGCCCACCAGGCATTATAGCCCATCCCAGCCCACCATGGGATTCTCCAGGCAAGGGTATTGGGAGTGGGTTGCCATGCCCTGTTCCAGGGGATATTCCTGACCCAGGGATCGCACCCACATCTCTTATGTCTCCTGCAGGAGAATTTTTTAGCAGGCGGATTCTTTACCACTAGCACCACCCGGGAAGCCCAGGTGCTATTATAGCCCCATTTTAAAGATGATAAAACTGAGACTTGGGTTAAGTCATTTGTCCAGGGTTACCCAGACGTTTAGGACAGAATCATGATATAAACTTTGGCCAGTTGGCTTAAGCACCTGTGGTCTTACACTTGTATAGTACATTGGTTAGTGTAATGTTGAAGTGAAGCCAAGTAAAATATATATAAAGGCCCTCCCTCTGGTGCACACAGAAAGAGATGGTAGAATTTGGAGTTTGAAAGACTAAAGAAGGTGTGGAAAAATTGTTCTGGGATTGTGTTTGAGATCCATGAAATGAATAGAAGAATGAATTGTCAGGATTAAAGCAATAAAAGAAGTTGAGCATGAATTTATGTTTGACCAGTGCTCTGGTCTGAATATTTGCATCCCCAAAATTCATATGTTAAACTTCTGGCCCCAGAAGTGATGGAATTAGGAGGGGGCTTTGTGGAGTGTTTATTAGGATGTGAGGGTGGGGCCCTCTTTTCACATTTATTCGTCCTTTAAATTTGCCTAGATAATTTTGGTTGTCAGCACATAGGCTTTTGAGTTCTTTGAAAACATTAAAATGTTGCTCTTTGTCTTTCATTCTGAACTATTGCCTGATCTTTGGGAGTCCTATTCTTAGGACTTCATTCCTTGTCTTGACTCAGGCCATTCAGACTTTCTTGGTAAACTAAATGTTTACCTAAATGTTTCATTAACTGTGATCTGAGACATGCATTTAAAAAAAACATGGTTTTTTAAAAACAAAATTGCATAAAGTGACCAAAATGGAAGCACATTTTGTTTAATTACATATGGTAATATATGTGAATAAGTCTCGCTATTACTTATATTATTATTACATATATATATATAATGTCTAAAAGCTTAATATCAGATACTCTACAGTCTGGGCAGAAGGATTGTGAGTGCTGGGATGTGGAGGCAGAAACCATTTTTTACCTTTCTTATTGATTTTCTTGGAATATTTTACTATATAATTTAATACATATTTGATGAGTGTGAAGTAGTATCTGAAATATGAGTCACCAAGGTGGTATAGCCATAGAGCCTTGTGGCTTCAGGGGAAGACAGCTGTGTTCAACTAGAGGGGACAAGGAAAGGCCTCGGGAAGAAGTGAGATTTTATACTAGCCCTTACATATGAGGAAAACGTGGACAAAAAGAGATTCAAGGAAATCTAGGCTGGGGTGAACAGTGAGAGAGTATCCATGGTTGGGAGGGGCCAGTAGTAAAAGTCACAGCAAGTCCCCTGGCTGGAGTGTGGGTAGTGGAGGAGAGTGGCTATAGCGTGTGGAAAGCCTCTGGAGAAATTCATAACAGAGGGATCAGGCTAACATCCTCTGACCCGCCTAATCAATCTCCACATCCCTACAAGCAGGACAACCACCTGTAGCATATTCTCACAAAAAAGAAGAGCATCTACCTGGACAGATCTATATAGCAGTTGACAGTAAACCTAGGAAACAGGAGCATCTGAACAATACCCTGAGGATCAGTTCAGTTCAGTTCAGTCACTCAGTCGTGTCTGACTCTTTGCGAACCCATTAATAGAAGCACGCCAGGCCTCCCTGTCCATCACCAACTCCCGGAGTTCACTCAGACTCACCTCCATCGAGTCAGTGATGCCATCCAGCCATGTCATCCTCTGTCGTCCCCTTCTTCTCCTGCTCCCAGTCCCTCCCAGCATCAGAATCTTTTCCAATGAGTCAACTCTTCACATGGGGTGGCCAAAGTACTGGAGTTTCAGCTTTAGCATCATTCCTTGCAAAGAAATCCCAGGGCTGATCTCCTTCAGAATGGACTGGCTGGATCTCCTTGCAGTCCAAGGGACTCTCAGGAGTCTTCTCCAACACCACAGTTCAAAAGCATCAGTTCTTCGGTGCTCAGCCTTCTTCACAGTCCACCTCTCACACCCATACATGACTACTGGAAAAACCATAGCCTTGACTAGACGGACCTTAGTCAGCAAAGTAATGTCTCTGCTTTTGAATATGCTATCTAGGTTGGTCATAATTCAGCCAAATCCAGGCTGTGCGAAACTCTACAGGACAAAGGAACTAATTTCTTCAATAAATTATTGCTGTTCAGTTGCTAAGTTGTGTCCGACTCTTGTGACCCCATGGACTGTAGCCTGCCAGGCTCCTCTGTCCATGGGATTTCCCAGGCAAGAATACTGGAGTAGGTTGCCATTTCCTCCTCCAGGGATTTTCCCGACCCAGTGATTGAACCTGCATCTCCTGCACTGACAGGAAGATTCTTTACTTCTGAGCCACTAGAGAGGCCCAAAATATATGCCATGACAAAGAGGGAGAAAGAGGGAATTGTTACAGATTTAAAGAAACTTAAAAGACCTATCACAACTGTATGGATCACAAACAAGCTGTGGAAAATTCTTAAAAAGATGAGAATACCACACCACCTTACCTGCCTCCTGAGAAACCTGTATGCAGGTCAAGAAGCAAGAGTTAGAACCAGACATGGAACAATGGACTGGTTCAAAACTGGAAAGGAGTATATCAAGGCTGTATATTGCCACCCTACTTATTTAACTTCTATACAGAGTACATCATGCAAAATGCCAGCCTGGATGAAGCACAAGCTGGAATCAAGATTGCTGGGAGAAATATCAATAACCTCAGATATGCAGATGACACCACCCTAATGGCAGAAAGCGAGGAGAAACTAAAGAGCCTCTTGATGAAGGTGAAAGAGGAGAATGAAAAAGCTGACTTAAAACTCAGCATTAAAAAAAACGAAGATCATGGCATCTGGTCCCATCACTTCATGGCAAATAGATGGGGAAACAATGGAAACAGTGGTAGACTTTATTTTCTTGGTCTCCAAAATCACTGCAGATGGCACCTGCAGCCATGAAATTAAAAGGCACTTGCTCCTTGAAAGGAAAGCTATGACAAACCTAGACAGCATATTAAAAAGCAGAGACATTACTTTGCTACAAAGCTATGTATAGTCAGAGCTATGGTTTTTCCAGTAGTCATGTATGGATATGAGAGTTGGACCATAAAGAAAGCTTTGCTCCAAAGAATTGGTGCTTTTAAACTATGGTGTTGGAGAAGACTCTTGAGAGTCTCTTGGACAGCAAGGAGATCATACCAGTCAATCTTAAAGGAAATCAACCCTGAATATTCATTGGAGGGACTGATCCTGAGGCTGAAGCTCCCATACTTTGGCCATCTGATACAAAGAGTCGACTCGCTGGAAAAGACCCTGATGTTGGGAGGGGCTTCCCTGATAGCTCCTTTAGTAAAGAATCTGCCTGCAATGCAGGAGATCATGGTTCGATTCCTGGGTCAGAAAGATCCGCTGGAGAAGGGATAGGCTACCCACTCCAGTATTCTTGTGCTTCCCTTGTGGCTCAGCTGGTAAAGAATCTGCCTGCAGTGGAGACCTGGGTTCAGTTCCTGGGTTGGGAAGATCCTGTGGAAAAGGGAAAGGCTACCCACTCCAGTATTCTGGCCTGGAGAATTCCATGGACTACACAGTCCATGGAGTTGCAAGTAGTTGGACACGACTGAGTGACTTGCAGTTTCACTTTCACTGATGCTGGGAAAGATTGAAGGCAGGAAGAGAAGGTGACAACAGAGGATGAGATAGTTGGATGGCATCACTGATTCAATGGACATGAGTTTGAACAAGCTCTGGGAGATGGTGAAGGACAGGGAAGCCTGGTGTGCTGCAGTCTATGTGGTCAAAAAGAATCAAGACACGACTGAACAACATAAAGACCTGTCAACCAAATCAATGTGTAAACCTAAATTGAACAAATCATCTACATAAAGAAATTTTTTGAGATAATCTGGGAAAATGAGTTACAGACTGGGTATTAGGTAAGGAATTACTAATGTTTGGGTCATGAAAATGGTATGATATATGTTGTAAAGTTCTTATCTGTTAGATTGGAGGTATAGCCTGAAGTATTGACATTAGTAATGATGAAATGCCTGCAATTTGCTTTCAAAAATATTCCAGCAAACACACACACACAAAGCATGAGTTGGAGAGGAGACAGTAGCAGAAACTTGGTGATTTTTAAAAATTAATTAATTAATTTTAATTGGAAGCTAATTACTTTATAGTATTGTGGTGGTTTTTGCTATACATCGAAATGAGTTGGGCACGGGTGTACACGTGTCCCCATCCAGAACCCACCTCCCTCCTCCTTCCCCATCCCACCCCTCTAGGTTGTCCCAGTGCACCAGCTTTGAGTGCCCTGTTTCATGCATTGAACTTGGACTCTATTTCACATATGGTAATATACATATTTCAATGCTAATCTCTCAAATCATCCCACCCTCACCTTCTCCCACAGAGTCCAAAAGTCTGTTCTTCATATCTGTGTCTCTTTTGCTGTCTTGCATATAGGGTAGTCGTTACCATCGTTCTAAATTCCATATATATGCATTAATATAGTGTATTGGTGTCTTTCTTTCTGACTTACTTCACTCTGTGTAATAGGCTCCAGTTTCATCTACCTCATTAAAACTGATTCAAATGCATTCTTTTTAATGGCTGAGTAATACTCCATTGTGTATGTGTACCACAGCTTTCTTATCCATTCGTCTGCTGATGGACATCTAGGTTGCTTCCATGTCCTAGCTATTGTAAACAGTGCTGTGATGAACATTGGGGTACACATGTTTCTTTCAATTCTGGTGTGCTCAGTGTGTATGCCCAACAGTGGGATTGCTGTGCCGTTTGGCAGTTCTATTTCCAGTTTTTTAAAGGAATCTCCACACTGTTTTCAATAGTGGCTGTACTAGCTTGCATTCCCACCAATAGTGTGGAAGCTTGGTGATTTTTTTAGACTGAGGGTTGGGTCCATAGGAAAATGTGTTACGGTCAACCTAAGGAGTTTGAACTTTATCATGTAGGACTAGGAAACTTGTGCCGGGTTTTGGGCTGATGAGGAGGCATGAGAAAGGTTATAAGTGGCCTGGAAAGGTTACCCTGGTAACTGAGTGGGACATGGCGGGTGGGGAGGAGGACTCACAATGGGAGCCCATTTAAAATCTTGATTAAGATAGTGGCTATGAGAATGGAAACTTTTTTTTTTGAGAACAGAGAGAGGAAATAATGGCAAAAGAGGAACTCTGGTGGGTTGGCAGTACAGAAGTCAATCAGGTGCATAAGGAAATCCCCTTTTCCTCTTTAGTCAGTGGCAATTTTTATCCTTAAGCTACTGCTCTGAGTCGTATGGGACAAGGGGAGCAAAAAGGGATCTTTGCTGAGGAGGAACTGAGCCATGTCTTCATAACTGGCCACAGTGGAAAGCAGTGGGGAAACAGAATTCTCAGGTTCTTTTTGTTTATGTTTTTGTCTTGTTTCTTGCTCTTTTTCACGAGAGAATTAGTCTCTTGTAGTTTCAGTATGAAATTTATAGATACAGTGATTCATTTTGATTGCCTTTCTGTTTTCATTGGGGAAATGGTGATAATCTTTGTCAGAGGTTCTACCTGAATCATTTATGATATTAGTTAAGACAGAGCTAATAGTGTTCATTTGTGAAATGGAACACTTTAGAAAAATGTAGGTGATGAAATGATATGGTCTGGGGAAATAAAAATTGACCTATGGTAAATTAATGGAAGCTTAGATTTAAGTGTACAACTTCTGATTTGTCAATAGCAAAAATATTCAAATTAAACTTTAGATTCAGCAGAAAGTAACAGCAAGGGATTAAAGAGAAATGGTAGTTCTCCAGCCCTCTACAGTCAACGATAATTCATACTTCGCACACACCATACTGATAAGGTTTGATATAAACAGGCCCTCCAGAAAGGAATACACTCTGGAATAGTTTTTGGATCACATCTGTTCTCTTCTTTTTCAAGAAATTACACTACAAACTGCAGTCTATAAGGATGGGTCATACCCTATGATTAACCCTCCTCTTCTCTTTCTCAGTTAAACATACCTATTTAGAGAGGGCTGAGCTGAGGTAGGAAGAAAATATTGAAACACTATGCCTTCTTTACCTTATTCTGCAGCAAGAAGGCAGGGGAACTTTTGAGACTCCCTACTAGACTTCCATTCAGTCCACCCAAGCTGGCATCTGTTCTCCTAGCTTATAAAGGCTTCCTAGGTGGCTCAGTGGTAAAGAACCCGCCTGCCAGTGCAGGAGACGTGGGTTCAATTCCTGGGTCAGGAAAATCTCCTGGAGGAGAAAATGGCAACCCGCTCCAGTATTCTTGCCTGGAGAATCCCATGGACAGAGGAGCCTGGAGGGCTACAGTTCATGAGGTTGCAAAGAGTCAGACACAACTAACTGAATGACTGAGCATGCTTATACAATCAGAAAGGAGCGAGGTGTGCCTCTGGTTTAAGTCCAGTTAAAGTTAGAATTTCTAATTTGTGGTAGCTGTTGTAAAAAGCTCTCGGGGAGGAGAGAAAAGGAGAGGAAATTTCCTAGCTAAAAGCAAGAGAGATGGCTTTTCTTTTGCTCAGGAATGCGTAGCTGAGCTGTTGGGCCTCAGAAGGGATGGGGATGGATGCGTGGTTATGGGTCTTGTTATGGGAAAGGTTGACCTGTCATCAGCGCCTGATGGAAATGAGAGGGAGGAGGCCACAGCAGTGTGTCTAACAGCACTGCCTCTCTTATTGCATTATCGGAAAAGAAAGATAACCTGAGAATAGTCTTCCATTATCTCTCTCTACAAAGGGATTAGTGCGGGTTGCAAGAAATTAATGGCTTTTGAATTAGCACAGAAATACTAATGAATGTCAGGACCAGAGATGTAAAGTAGGTGAAATTAGCTTTTCTCTGCCGCATTTCTCTCCTTTTCTCGTTTGGTTTGCTATTTTAAGATCTAGATCTGTGTTACTCTTTTTTTTTTTTTCCTCCATCCAAGATCAGAAATCCTACCCCTTTGGGAATGTGATTTGTCTTCTTTAGGGAGTGACTCAATTTATGACTGTCTCCAATGTGTCAGCAAAAAGGTTGAGAAACATCTCAGAAATGAAAAACTTTGCTAGGGAGGAGAGTTACCTCATTTTCATGCCCGATGAAAGTATCAGGACATCTCCCAAATGACAGTCCCCTTTTATTAAAGTATGACATCTGTATCTATGGCAGCTAATCGTTAATTAAAGATGGCATGACCAGATGAACTTGTGGGGAAGAGGGGAAGAGAAGGGAAGGGAGTTAGACCTACTGTATGCTGGGCATTATGTTAGAAGCTTTATGTTCTAGAAGCTTTATTTCTATTCTAACTTTTACTAAGTACCCACTATGTACTAGACATTGCACTATGCACCATGACATAAGGATGACAGGACAGACCTCGCCCCTGTCCTCTGTGGAGCTTATAGTCCAGTAGGGAAGACACACTTCTTTAAAAACATCAACATTTATTTTGTTTGTTCAGATATTTAAATAAATTATTATAATACAGCCTGAGAAGAGCCCATTAGAAGAGAATAATAAAGTAAGGATCCCTGATTCTGACCCAGGGGTGTGTGTAGGCAGACTAGGGGGTGGGGTTTGGTGAGTCAGGGCAGACTCCTTCTAGAAGAGAGGATCCTTGAGTGACGGGTAAGTGTATGGTAGCCGGTGGAAGTGGCGGAAGGGGCATTGCAAACGAAGCGAATAGCGTAAGCAGGTTCAGAGAGGGGAGAGAACGGCTATCCAAGCAGACACCTAAGAAGTAAGGTAGTTGAGTCATGTCTGGAGAACTGGTTATAAGCCAGAAGGCCCCTGGCCTGGCCTTGAAGACTGATGGGAGTGTCTGAGAATCAGGAGTTTGTGAGCAGCACGCATCATGCTCTGCTCTTTGCACTGGCCCTTCCTGTCTCCACCAACCTAAAGAAAGATGAGTATTGTCAGGGAGTTAGGTCAAGTGGCAGGAGGAGCATTCTTTCTCACATCTGGTGCTTTGTAGAACACTGGGCTTCCCTGGCGACACAGTGGTAAAGTATCTGCCTGCCAATGCAGGAGACACGAGTTTGATCCCTGGGTCAGGAAGATCCCATGGAGAAGAAAATGGCAACCCACTCCAGTATTCTTGCTGTAGAAATCCCACGGACAGAGGAGAGAGCCTGGTGGGCTACAGTCCATAGAGGTTGAAAAGAGTCAGACATGACTGAGTGACTAACCAACAATAAAAGAACGTTACCTAGAAAACGGGAAGTTCTGGCAAAAAGCGGTTGTTTCATGGGCCCACAGAGCGTAACCCCAGTCATTCCAGTGTTTCTGTTGTCTGAACAGGCTTCTGCCTGTCTCATTGACAGTGAACCCCCAGCCTCCCAGTACTTAACTTTTGCAGTCAGAATTCCACCCTAGGGTAAGTTCTTCAGATGTGAGGGTTTCCCTCAATTACATCTTGTTGATTAGACACTCTCTTGGAATTTTTACTACCTCTGTTTAATATTGTGTTTGGTTTGAGCCAGCAGATCAGGCTGACCTGTTTGTTTTCTGGCACCTGCCTTGTCATCTCATTCAGTTCATTCATGTTCATGGATTAATACGTTATTCTTTTTTTTTCCTTGCTTTCTAGAACACAAGCCAGCATTCCCGAACATCCTGAAGAAGGGTTACCTGGAGATTCGGAAGGACCATGACAGTTACTGGCAAAGCTGTTATGCTGAGCTCTCCCCCTACAGCTTATACTTCTACAGCCTCGACAGCAGTGGGAATCAGAACCTCTACGCCACGTACCAGCTGTCCCACTTCCAGAGCATATCTGTTCTGGGAAACCTTGAGGCCAGGCTGGTGGACACCGTCCTGTATGATAACACTCAACTGCAGCTAAAGGCGGAGTCACCGTGGGAGGCTTTGGACTGGGGGCAGAAGCTCTGGGAAGGCGTGCACGCTGCCGCACCAGCCTACATGGGCCGGCCGGGAGAGCTGGCCGACTCCCCGGGGCTTGGGCATCACGTTGACTGTCCACAGAATCATTGTTTGCAGAAGAAATCCCGTGAGCTGCTCATGCCATCCCCTGTGCTGGACAGCCCCAAAGAGTATCAAAACATCCTCAAATCTGGGACGCTGTACAGGCTGACCATGCAGAACAACTGGAAGGCATTCACGTTTGTGCTGGGCAGGACCTGCCTGATGGCCTTTCCGCCGGGCAAGCTGGACGAGGACCCACTGCTGAGTTACAACGTGGATGTGTGTCTGGCCGTCCAACTGGACCATCTGGACGACTGTGATTCTTGCTTTCAAGTCATTTTCCCCCAAGACGTCCTCCGCCTACGTGCTGAGACGCGGCAGAGGGCTCAGGAGTGGATGGAGGCCCTGAAAACAGCTGCCAACACGGCAAGGAGTTCAGAACAGATCCTGCAGGTCACGCTGAGGACCAAACCCAGGGATCAGATGGGTAGGCACGAACTCAGGAAGAACAAACGCCAGTCGGTGACCACTAGCTTCCTTAGCATCCTGACGACTTTGTCTCTGGAACGAGGGCTCACTGCTCAGAGTTTCAAATGTGCAGGTATGAAACAACATTTCAGCCTAAAACTCATTAAATAACAAAATCCTGAATCCCGCAAATGGAATTCACTTGAAAAATCCCTTTGAGAAACCAGTCCCCGATACCTCTTGAATGTCACTTAGTCATGTCCAACTCTTTGTAATCTCAGGGACTGTAGCCCGTCAGGCTCCTCTGTCCATAGGATTTCTCAGGCTAGAATACTGGAATGGATAGCTATTCCGTTCTCCAGGGAATCTTCCTGACCAGGGATCGAACCCGGCTCTCCCATGTTGCAGGCAGATTCTTTACCATCTGAGCCACCAGGGAAGCCCCTCCTTTAAGGAGTTTGCTATATTAAACCATCTATCCATCTTCATGCCATGCTGGTGAAGTAAGCAGAAGCAGCTGTGATCTACCCACTGAATCAAAATGACTCGGCTGCAGCATAAGCAGGCTAGAATGTAGACTTCCTGAGTCTGCTGTGATTCCATTTCCTCTGCCTTCTTAAATCAAGGTCACTGGGAATGTAGATGCCACAGACTGTCTGCTAAGAGACATCCATGCCCAGAGCTGACAGCTGGCATTCCTTAGGTAAGGAAAGCATCCATAGTCAGTAACTGTCATTGATCGTGACCTTGTCAGATTCTGTTAAGGAAGACTCCAGAAAGTCAGCCTTGACAGAGAACCTGGAGGTGGCCGAGTGCAGGGCGATGATGAAGCAGCAGGTGACCTCTGAGTCACGGTGGGCTGGGCCCTCATCCTCGGGACTCCTGGGGCTGCCAGAACTGCTGTGGAGGGTGAGACCCAAGGTGGAGGCGAAGGCCCAGTCATCTGGCAGTCCTTAAAACCCTATTATTGCTTCTCTCCCCTACTCACCATTCCTCTCACCTTCCCGCAAACAGTAAACCAGAAAGCACACATCCTTCACTAAACCAGGTCTGTATATCTCCTATGAGCAAAATCAAATTCTTCCGCTTTCACTGTACATGCTTGTGTGCTCAATTGTGTCCGACTCTTTGTGACCCCGTGGACCATAGCCTGCCAAGCTCCTCTGTCCATGGGATTTTCTAGGCAAGAATACTGGAGTGGGTTGCCGTTTCCTACTCCAGGGGATCTTACCAACCCAAGGATCAAACCCATGTCTCTTGTGTTTCCTGCATTGGCAGGTGGGTTCTTTACCAACTGTGCCACCTGGCAAGCCTTTCCCTTTGACTAAACCCCATGCAATTTGTCACAAGAAATTTACCATGGAGGTAGCTTTAACTGGAAGCCTGATTTGGAAAATTTCGATTCAGGTGTATCAGATTTAAGTACGTTGTTTAAAAATGAACAGGAAACCTACCACCAGTCAAGAACAGATTTTCAATTTCATGCCCCTTCCTGGATTCAGAAAAGCCAAATAGTGGTGGCACAGTGAACCTTTGAACTTAGCTTAGTTATGATGGTTGCCTCTTCTATTGAAAAATAATTTACTCAAAGTGGGGATTAAGTGAATCATCTGTGCTTTGTCTGGAGGGCCTCAGTAGCTTGGGAGCAGACACTTGCAGGGTGAGCTGGGAGAGACCAGCAACTCCAAGCCAGTAAAGAAGCCATACTAGGTGAGATGCACACGTCTGCAAGCTTGTGTGACCTTGTATTAAGTCAGCCAGCTACTTTCGGAAAAGATTTTTGAAATAAGGAGACTCTGGTTTTAGCACAGTTTTTAGAAATTATTGACATTGCAGTGTCTTCATATACTAGTGCATATATTATATTTCAGAGTTCAGCCAGTCAATAATAATTTATGAGTGCTTGCTCTATGGATGTGCTGGAATTGTGGCACACTCCTGTGGCTTTAGACTGCTGAGGAGGGCAACAAATCTGCTGTGTTACTGGAATCGGGGAGAACAGCTCAGCTTCATTTTCAAGGCGGAGACCGGA
The DNA here is from genome assembly GCA_006410935.1 of Redunca redunca. Classification (NCBI taxonomy): domain Eukaryota; kingdom Metazoa; phylum Chordata; class Mammalia; order Artiodactyla; family Bovidae; genus Redunca; species Redunca redunca. Next base: position 153,322 of record SJYQ01002537.1, on the reverse strand, counting down.
GTATGGATCGGGAACTTCCTAGTAAAAGAGGGAAGAAAAGCCTCACGTGTTACACAAAATGATCCCTTTGTGGCCTTCTACTTCACCTTCCTGTCCTAAGTTTGCTTCCTGATGAAGTATGCCCCGCATACACCTTGTGCTACCTGAGCAGCATCTCTGTACCCAGAGGAAGGAGAAATACAGGCAGAGGGTACTGTTTGGCAGGTATACCACATCTGGCAGTTGGAGAAAAGAGAACAGGAAAAAGGCATAGAAAGGTGAGTGGAAGAGACAGGGAGAAGGAAGCTAAGTGGAAAAGAGTACGGAAAGGATCACGTAATGGGCTGGGATAGGACCTGGAGCAGCTTCTTTGTGTGTGCCTGCTAGGTTGCTTTAGTCATGTCTGATTCTTTGCGACCATATGGATTGTAGCCCACCAGGCTTCTCTGTCCATGGGATTCTCCAGGCAAGAATACTGGGGTGGGTTGCTGTGCCCTCCTCCAGGGGATCTTCCCGACCCAGGGATCAAGCCCGAATCTCTTATGTGTCCTGCATTGGCAGGCGGATTCTTTACCACTAGAAACAGAAACATCAGAAACAGCTATGCTCAGTTGCTCTGTGGTACATGTGGGTTATGCGTGGCTTTCCATTTTCCTAAATACCTGTGCCCAGAATACTGGTTTCCTATCTCAGATAGGCATACTCCATCTCCTGTAGAGGGCAGAGTCTCAAAAGAAAAAGGCCCAAACTTGGTAAGCAAACCTCTGAATGTTGTTTTAAGTTACTTAGGAGGCTGTTCCTTATATCAAAGATTATTATAGCAGATGGAACTTGAAAAATTGATCTATGTTTCTCACAAACACCGTTGATCTAAACCAGCTGTTTGTGCATTTAGTCCTTGTGTCCCCTAGCTTTTCATCTTCATAAAAACATGCATTCAGTGAAAGAGCTGGTTGCATAGCATGTTTACCTTCCAAGCTGTCAAAAAGTCCAATAAACTGTTTTCAGTTGAATCTTGGCTTTCTTTATCATTTTGGGGAGAAGCTAATTCACAGTATTTCACTGTTCAAGTGAGCGTCTTTAGACTATAAGGACTTATGTCCACTTGGTCCCTCCCCCTTTAAATATTCCTAATGAATAAACTTTAACAGTGAAAGATTGCACTGAGCAGGTCTTTATCATGATGTCATTTGGTTGCTATTCAGGGGAGCCACAGATGTTGGCTTTTAAATCTACAAAATAGTACAGTTGGCCTCATTTCACTGAATACTTTCTGTAGGTGAAGAATTATCTATATCCTTTTTAGAAACTTAGAGAGCCCCGGCAGAGAAAATGGACCCTGACCATCACCAAATGCCTGAGGTTACGGTTTTGAAAATACATGCTTGCACATAACTGTTTATTTCTTAACATGTGCTTGAACTTTTTATAGTTGTGTTTGATTATGTGTGGTTTGTTACATGGCTCCCTCTCCAGCTCCATGGATGCTAGGAAACCCAGCTACAGTGGCCTTCCTGCTATTCCGTAACCTATTCTTGCTCATTCATGGATCCAAGGCCCTTACACATGCTCTTCCTTCTTTCTGAGAATGTGCCTTTGAAAATTAAATTCTTCCATTCATTCCACCATTTATTGTGTGCCGAGTTTCTGACCACATACCTGAACCTCAGATGTACCTGGAGGAGTCAGTGGTCCCTGCCCTCAGGGAACTTGCAGTCTCCTAGGGAAACCAGCGTTAACCAGATTCATCACCAATGCCAAATGATAACTGTGAGCAGAGCTGGGGAAGCGAGGCCCGCAGGTCAGATTCGGGAGCTGTCAGAAGTGGTGCTAAGTGGAAGTCTACGAAACTGCAAACATTGTGTCTTTTCTGACCAACAAAAAAGGGCAGTTTGATAAGGTTGAACCTCATGTTTGTCCCTGAAGTCCCAGAAGGTTCCTGGGCAAAGGAGCACATGAGGAAAGTGGTATTTAGGAACAATTAATTTGCTAGTGCTTTAGTACAACTTTACAGAAGCCCTTTAGCAGAAAGTAAGGAACGCTTCTTTAATGAAGTCACTGGTTGGGATTCAAAATTATGTTTGGCAGTAGGGCATCTGTAGTGTTAAAATATTCATGCTAAAACAAATGACTGTGCAGCTTATTAAAATATTTATGGGGTATGTACCTGTAAGTGGTTCTAAATGAGGTCATTCACAAAATGCTGTATAAATTTGATTATAAAGCAGTAGCCCGGTTTTCTTCAGGAATTAGAAAATGTGTACATACCTATTTCCCCTCAACAGATACTTGGATTCCTGGCAGTAATATATACCGATATTTTTCCTGTAATTTCCCAACAATCAAGAAACATAGCAGTTGAGTGTTACGATAAAAGAGCCCAGAGCCTTGTTTATAGATGTGGCAAGAGATGGCAACACTCACGTCTCGAAGCGTCTTCAGTTCAGTTCAGTTTGCAATTGGATGGCCCACTGTGGGGCAGTGTTCTTGATTGTGAACCGAAATTGAAAATGTTAACAGAAGAAACAGCAAGAAAAACAGTGATCTGAGGGCATCCCCTCCACCCTTTCACACTGTCAGTTTTATGGTTTTACTCCTTGGGCTGCTGTTTAACCTCTTAGGACCGCTGCTGGTGATTACATCTCTCTGGCATTAAGAGCTTTTTGCTTTCCTTTTTTCTACCCCCCTAGACCTTGGGAGGGGGAAGCCCAAGGGGTGGGGGGAGTTTTGCTGTGAATTCTTCAGCCATTTAGTGCAAATTCCTGTAATTACCGGCATTGTGTCCTCTCTGAATGGCACATAATACAGCAGAAGCCATTCCTAATTGAGACCTTACAGGAGGTACAAATCCTCTCTTTGTTCAGCCTGACAAATTAGTGCCAGAAAGTGGCAGGGTCCGAGTGGAAATCAAAGGCAAGAAACACAAAGATGGAACTTAAGGCTACAGTAATAACCCTCTCTTGTCCTGAAGGGAAAAAAAGGAATGACCAATGAAAAATGAAGTTTTTTTTTGGTTATAAATTCCCTTGACATGACAGCACCTCGGGGCTGCTCTATTTATTTAGCAAAAGTGATTAAACAGTAATACAACAGGGCCGCCCATTGTTTCCCCCGGTGCCCCCACCTCACAGACCCCTGCTGCCTCGGCTAATTGATTGACAATGAACCTCTGATAAAGAAGTATGTTGTTAGGACCTGAGGTGGGGGGAGCCTTTTTTCCCCTCTTTGTGTGTGTCTGAGTGTGTGTGTGTATGTGTGTGTGTGTGTGATTTCATTTTTGTTTGAATTGCACTCCAGTTTCTCTTTGCCCCACCCCTTCTTTCCTCTCCTCTCCCCTTTGCTTTCCACTCCCCTTACCCCAAAGCTTTTGAGCAGTTGCTCCCAGCTGACATTCACAAACAGGTAGTGAGGAATTAGAATTGTAGTACAGGCTTTTGACAAGTTTATCTTCGAGCAAACTTCCTCCTCTCCCTTTGGTCCATTTAAGGCAGAACAGCAGTGTGAGAAGACAGAAAAGGGGAAGAGGGCTGATTATTGGTGCTTTAAGCTCAGAGAAGTGGGTTTTTTTGGTTGTTGTTTGTTGTTTTTTTAGTTTCTCGTGCGTGGGAACGGATGTCTGAAGCTAATCTTTCAGCTTTAAGAATCTGTGCACGTTTATGTGTGTAGGTGGGGGCGGTGTTGTAGAATAAGAAATAAAAATCTGAATTATTTAAATCTCCCCTCAGTTCCTGAGAAGCGAGGATTGATTATTTTAGGATAGAACATGGCTGCTTGTGGTGTAATTCAGCACCCCAAGATTGCTGTAAATGGTGGGAAGATGACCAAAGGCCTCTAGGCAGATAATTAATAGCCCCTAGTTATATATGCTCAGCTAGCTAAGCTGAAGCTAAATCCCAAATTTAACTCTGTTACAGCTGCAAAAACAAATCATTTCAAGCCCCTATGAAAGCAAAATATATTAAACAAACAGTATCGACCTTGTTAATACCCCATGGCATTTCATGTGATAAATGAGGGCGTCTTTCTGGCAAAGGCCTGTTTTATGGCATCATTTGGACATAAAAGATACCTTTACCCTGGTAATACAAGCATCCCTGATAGAAAGTATGGAGTGGTTAATTATTCATTAAATAGCTGCCAGTCTGGAAGTAAGCAGTATTTCTGACTTGGGCACAGTTAGTTACTTATTGGCCTCAGAGTAAATCATGCAGAATGGCAATTCTTAAGAAAAAGAGAAATTGAATTTGGAAGCTGATTATGCATGAGTCTAGGTAAAATAAGTTCTGTACATTTTTAAGTGCCAAGTAGGAAAGTTATACAACCTACTACTTTCGTTCTTGAAAAAACAAATTCCAGTATGGCCAAAAATCTGTTTTGATTCTCATGTGAAAAATTAGGGGATCTCTAGTAGCCAAAGTGCTAGACCTCCTAAGGAAATGAGAGACAAAAAAGAAATTGACTTTCCTTGATAGCTCCAATTCCTCTCTTTACTACTATTTTCAAATTTGTCTCACACTTATTAGGAATGGTAATACAGTGAAGATTTGACTTAAAGAATAGGCAGGTAGCCAATTGGAAGAGAAAGAAACAATTAAGGAAGACTCTGCTGTGCCCCTCAAAACATAAATAGCTTGGAGTAATGAGAACTATTTAGTTCATTATTACCGTCTCACTTTGTACTGGGCTTCCCTGTGGCTCAGCTGGTAAAGAATCCACCTGCAATGCGGGAGACCTGGGTTCGATCCCTGGGTTGGGAAGATCCCCTGGAGGAGGGAAAAGCTACATACTCCAGTATTGTGGCCTAGAGAATGCCATGGATTGTATAGTCCATGGGGTTGCTGTATTGTCGAAGTTATTTTGTTTTTGAGTGTATTTGATGGCTGTCTCTCAGAGAAGAAATCTCTAGCTCATTTTGTGAGTGTGCTGGAGGGCTAAGTTTTATTTGCCCAACCTTGATTAGCACCATGGAGGTGTTCTGATAGTAAAATCCATAAGTGGAGTTTCAGTGGAGGATTTATTTCAACATGCATTTATTAAACCCCTCATGTATGTAGGGGCTTTCCTGGTGGCTCAGACAGTAAAGAATCTGCCTGCAGTATAGGAGACTTGGGTTCAATCCCTGGATCAGCAGGATCCCCTGGAGAAGGAAATGGCTACCCACTCCAGTTTTCTTGCCTGAGAAATCCCATGGACAGAGCAGCCTGGCAGGCAACAGTCCATGGAGTCCTAAAGAGTCAGACACGACTGAGCGACTAACACTTTCATGGATGCCACACACGTGCTCTTCCAGGTACCTTGGGATATGGGAGTAGGAGTATGGTGTATGCTGTGCTCTTCAAAACATCTAGAACTCCTGCCCCTCCTGAAGGGTGTGGGGGGCTGGATGGGACTGGGAGACAAAGGGGTCAAGCCAGTGGTTTGGAGACCCTTACATCTGTGGCTGTATTCATGTCCGAGAACCCTGTTGTAGAGAACTTGAAAGCTAAAGTGCTAAAGGAGTGTCTTTCCTCACTCCTCCGTTTTAAACTTTGTCCTTCTGCTTCCTGGAGAATTAATCTCAGGGGACCATCATCTCAGCTTTTACTACCATCTATCAAAGATAAAACCTGAATTTCTATTATGTGCTCCATTATGTAGTAGGTGCGATAGGAGATACAAGAGAAGCATAGATGTGGTCTAGACCCCCAGGACATTATAGTCTGGTTGAGGATGCACAAAGGAAAGTGAGGGATTACGAGACAGTTAGGTCAGATCCATGCTTAGTGTTCAGAAAAGCATTTGGTAAAACTCAAGATGGAGAAACTTGGGTTATCAGAGATTTTAATAATGTTGTTTTGTGAATGGTGAATGACTGACAGCTTTACCCAAGGATTATTGACTAACAATTTCCTTTCATCCTAGTATGTTGTCAGTAAAGATACATGAAAAAAGTGAGAAGCAGCATTCTTTAGTAGTTAGGAGCTAGGACTCTGGAGTCAGACTGGCTAAGTTCCTAGATCTGCTACTCACTCTGTGACTCTGGGTAAATTACTTGACCTCTCTGTACTTTCATTTTAAAATTTCAGAGGTGAGAAAATAATCACATCTATTCCATAAGTTTGTAGCAAGAATAAAATGGGTTAAAAGGGCTTCAAACAGTGCCTGGCACGTGATATATGCTATGATTAGTCACTCAGTCATGTCTGACTCTTTGCAACCCCATGGACTGTAGCCTGCCAGGCTCTTCTGTCCATGGGGATTCTCCAGGCAAGAATACTGAAGTGGGTTGCCATGCCCTCCTCCAGGGGATCTTTCTAACCCAGGGATCGAACCCAGGTCTCCCACATTGCCTGGCACATAGTAAATACTATATAAGAATTTTGTTGTTCAGTCACTCAGTCATGTCTGACTCTTTTCAACCCCATGGACTGCAGCACTCCAGGCTTCCCTGTCCTGGATCAGTGATGCCATTCAACAATCACATCCTCTATTGTCCTCTTCTCCTCCTGCCTTCAACCTTTCCCAGCATCAGGGTCTTTTCTAATGAGTCAGTTCTTCACATCAGGTGGCCAAAGTATTGGAGCTTCAGCTTCAGCAGCAGTCCTTCCAATGAATATTCAGGGTTGATTTCCTTTAGGATGGACTGGTTTGATCTCCTTACAGTCCAAGGGACTCTCAAGAGTCTTTTCCAACACCATAGTTCAAAAGCATCAATTCTTTGGTACTCAGGCTTCTTTATGGTCCAACTGTTACATCCATACATCACTACTGGAAATACCATAGCTTTTACTATATGGACCTTTGTCAGCAAAGTAATATCTCTGCCTTTTAATATGCTGTCTATATGTAAGAATTATCTAGTTTTATTATTTGTCTACATAGGACAGTAATTACCTGGATAAAGATATCATAGGCCTACATACCAAATTTGCAGTTGTCTCTAAACTAGTTTGGACAACTAATGTGTTGAGTGACAATCAAGATTCTGAAACACGCTAGAGGAATGGACCAAATGAGGTGAGATTTAGTAGGGATTAATAGATAATCCTATACCTATATTCAGAAAGTCAGCTGTGAAGATGGAAGGAGGAGAAACGCGATCTAATAGCAGCTCACGTGGCCATACAGACGAGATTTAGTAGGGATCAATAGATAGTCCTATACTTAGGTTCAGAGAATCAGCTGCAAAGATGGAAAGAGGAGAAACCTAATCTAATAGCAGCTCATGTGGTCTTACAGATGAGGCCCTGGGAAGCCAGCATTTGTGCTGTTGTGGCTACACAAAGTGTAAGCACAAAACAGGTCCAGAAAGAAGAGAGTGCACCTGGAAATTTCAGTTATGGATGCTGCTTTGGAGGAACAAACAACCACATCTCCTGATACTGCATAGGATAGTGGAGGGACTAAAGCCCTGCCATGCAAATGTCACCTAGAATAGGGAGGACCTGTCTTGTTTCCACATTATTTGAAGGCTGCCATTTAGAAGAGAAAAAAGGCTTACTTTGTGTAGTTACATTGGCTTAAAGTAACAGAAATGCCTAGAGTAGCATGGATTTTCCTTATTGAAGAGGGTTTGATGGCCATGGGTGAAAATGAGTAGAGTGGCAAGAGCCCTGGCCGATGGGACCAGGAGGTCTGGAACGTTGACCTCAAGGCCAGTCTTCTAACTTGTCTGAGCTACGTGATTCTCCTCTGCGGGATGAAGAGGTGTATTAATTCAGCCCTTCTGCAAACATTTATTGAATTTCTACTATATTTTATGTAGTATGCTTGATGTGTAGTGAGCAAGATAATCCCGTTACGTGTCCTCACAGAACTTGAAAGCCGGAAGCCAACTGAATAAGTAACTCTAGTACCTGAAGGTCTTTGAGTATCTTTCCAACACTTCCATCTGCCTGGGGTATTTTAGAGGGGACAGTTTTGCTCTGTATGGTCCCTTTTATCTCTCATTCTGTGATTCTTTGAATTGTCTATAGAAGATTAGAGAAAATTAGATTAATGTGGTCCTCCATTCAAACTTCATTTAATAAGCAATGCCTTTTTGCTTTGGGTAACAGTATTTAAACCATTAGAAATATCACTTGACTAAGAAGACAGGAGATGGGATTTTTTTTTTTTCTTTCTGATATCTGTCATTGGATAAATTACTCTTTCGCAGTCTAAGTTTCTAGGTCCAGGAAATTCATTTTCAATAAAACTAAATGTATATTAAGAATGTGAATACACACTGAAATAGTACTGTGACTATGGAAGAAGAAGAATGTTATATAATTTGCGTTTTGAACTATTTCACATCCTAAAATTCAGAGAGATCTGATCACTTTATATAAGTAGGCCGTTTGATTTTATAGGATATAAATTTGCTTTTTGATTTATTCCTGGTATTCTCATCATAGAAGTCACATGTTGTCTTTGATATGTTTCAGAAGAATAAAATCATTTTGAATTTCAGAAGATAGGGATCTTTTGATAGACCTTCCTGAACTTCATAGACCATAGCTGTGCTATCTTTTTTTAAAAAAGCTGTTCATTTCTCCTAGTCTTTGTTGCTATACTTTGGTCTGGAAAGTTCTTGTCCCTCTTTGTAGCTTCCTTTATGGTTAACATTGTTCTCATCGTGTGTTCATTTCCGGCTAAACTTCTAAAGTAAGTGTTAATATACTATTGGACTCTACGTTGAGTTAAAAGTTTCTATTTACTGACCTTTCACTGGGAGGGAAATTGGTCTAGGTGTGGTTTTAGGACAGACTGGGGTAGGTTCTTTTAATTTCTAGCTAAGTTCCTTGAAAAACTAAGCTTTCATGAAGTCCTTAGAATAAGAGCTATTAGAGAGGTTTTCTAAACTCCATTATACTGCCTAAAAGCAGAAACATTCTTAACTGAAAAACTTGCTATTTTATCATATACCTCTGAATAAGGAAATTGGGTAATAGAGTAGTGCCCAACTTATTTCTTGCATTAATATTTCCATCCATTCATTCAACAGACATGGGCCTAATACGGTCCCCAAAATTGAGGACCCTAGAAAATATGGCTATAAACAGGTCTTTATACCTTGAAACATTCTAATATAGAAAATATTTTCATTAAATTATGTTAGTTAAAAAAAAAAAAACGAAGAACATGAAACTCCTTTACATGTTTCTGATAAAAAGTGGAGCCTGCAAAGCCATGTGATCACGGGTGACAGCCAGTGTTTTGGATACAGTTTTGCATTGTGCTTTGTTGAAGACTTCTAGGTGTGAACAATCCTTTATACTCCTAGAGACTTATTTCCAAGCCTTTCATGACCACTCTCCCCAAACCCCACTCTTATCCTGCAGGTAAATTGGACCATTCCTCCTGCTTGACTCCACCCACCTCCACTGTTGGACTCACGGGGCTGTGACTTGTGTCTCACTTTTTTGAGGGCAGGACCCCAGCATCTCTCAAACTGTGGTTGGAACACCATTTGCATCCAAATCACGAGCGGGATATGGGGAGCCCTGGCCGGATTCTTGCCTCAGACCTGCTGGAGTCAGGATGTCTCCGATCAGGCCTAGAGATTTCACAAACTTTCCAGTTGGTTTACACACATGCAAAGTTTGAGAGACCACCAGCCTAGCCCACAGAATGTTCTTAGTGAATGAATCGAGCCGCATTTCAGCTTTCTTTAGGCTATATAGGTACATTTCCTTTAATTGTTTCTTCTACCTATGACCATTCTTACCTATGAGATATCAATCTGCTGATCATCTGTAGGTTTTCATATCCTCATTATATCCTGGAAACTACAGTGATGTTCTGTTAGGGTTCTACCCTGTGGTGAATACAAATGAAGGAAGTGATTAGCTCAAGTCCTTGACCCACAGTTTGGCTTTTTTTTCCTTTGAGACACTCTAATGTTATGCTTTTGTATTATACTTGGCATATTTAGTGTTTGAATTTTGAGACTGGCTTTTTACCTCACTGTCTTTTCTCCCAGCCTGGTCATTTTTCCCATAGATGACTACAGTGGCTTCCTAACCAGGTTTTCTGCTTTCATTCATTCTTTTTTTTTTTTTTTTGGCCACAAGGTGTGACTTGTGGGATCTTAGTTCTCTAACCAGGGATCGAACCTGGGCCTTCAGCAGTGAAAGCACCAAATTCTCTGGACCACCAAGAAATTCTTCCCTGCTTCCATTCTAACCTTTTCAAATCTTAACTGCAGTGAGTGTGATCTTATTAAAATTAAGATTGACCCTGGTAGACCTTTCTACACCATTTTTCAGTAGCTTCTCACTTCCTTTGATGTGAAGACTGGCATCTTTACAACTATTCCCTCGTGATATGGCCCCTGCCCACCTCCTAGCCATCAACTCTTGCCCTCTTGTCACTCTCCTCTACACTGAGTTCCAGCCACACTGCCTTCAACCACTTCCTTCACACTCGCCCAAGACCCCTCCCATGTGTGGTTGCCTCTCCCTGGAATATTGCCACCCTCACCATTAACCCCCAGCTCCTTGTCTGGGTCACTACTTAGATATCCCTTTCTGAAGAACACCTTCTCCAACCAACCCCTCAGATTGACTCAGGACCTTTTTAATTCCCTCTGCTATCATGCTGATCTAATACGTCCAGAAAGTTCTGAAAAGGAAAACTTGAATTTGCCAGTTATCAGCAACTATTTGCATAGCATTTACATTAGGGATTATAAGTAATCTAGAGATGATTTAAAGTACATGGAAGGCTGTGTATAGATTATGTACTACAATAGGACATGCAAATACTATATCCTATTATTTAAGGGACTTGAGCATCTGCAGATTTTGTTATCCATAGTGGGATCCTGGAGCCGACACCCCATGGGTACAAAGGAATGACTGTACTTATGATTACACTTTTATTAAGGATACAAATCAGGAACAGTCAAATGGAGAGACTCAGACAGCAAGGTCTGAGAGGACTCTAAACACAAGAGTTTCCTTGCCCTCTCTCCATGGAGTCAGAGCACATCACCCTCTCAGCACACCAATGTGTTCATCAGCCAGGATGTTCCCAGAGCTTCAGTGTCCAGAGTTCTTATTGGGGCTTCATTATAAAGATGTGTGTGATCGAATCACTGACTCTGTGATTGAACTCAGTCTCTAGTTCCCATTCCCTTCCCCAGAGGTCACACTGACTCCTTGTCCCAGGTCTCTAACTCTGTGGTTGATCCTTCTGGCAACCACCCCCTCACCCCAACCTGAAGCTATTTAGTGGCCCACCAGGACTTACCTCACTAGCATTAACTCAGTTGTGGTCCATGGTGCTCATGAATTATAAAGATACTTGTGTCACTCAGGAAATTCCAAGGGTTTTAGAAGCTCCCTGCCAGGAACAAGGAAGAAAGACCAGATAATTCATTCTCATACAACAGCTCAGAATATTGAGTGGGCCATTTCTACCGCAAAAATGGAGCCTGGATAAAGAGAGGATGAGTGATATTGTGGCTGCCTCTTAGTGAGTGGGTTTCCCTGGTGGCTCAGTGGTAAAGAGGCGAGGTGAGGTGAAGTCGCTCAGTCGTGTCCGACTCTTTGCGACCCCATGGATTGTAGCCTACCAGGCTCCTCCGTCCATGGGATTCTCCAGGCAAGAATACTGGAGTGGGTTGCCATTTCCTTCTCCAGGGGATCTTCCCGACCCAGGGATCGAACCCAGGTCTCCCGCATTGGAGGCAAACGCTTTAACCTCTGAGCCACCAAGGAGTCTACCTGCTAATGCAGGAGACACGGGAGATGCTGTTTTGATCCCTGGGTCAGGAAGTTACTCTGGTGTAGGAAATGGCAACCTGCTCCAGTATTCTTGCCTGGGAAATCCCATGGTCAGAGGAGCCTGGTGAGCTAAGTCCATGGGGTCTCAAAGAGTCAGACATGACTGAGCATACACTTCAGAGAATGAGAAAGGCATGGCCAGCTCAACCTGTTTCCTCATTCTGGTACGCTACTGGTAGGTGTCTTCTAGCACTGACTGCATCTGCCAGGGGAGGGGAGATTTCTGGTGCTGTCTTCCTGGGTCACTGTGGGACCAAGCAGCTCCAGAAGCAAATAAGAAACTGGCCAGTCTTGGGCTGCCCAGCCTGGCTACAGCTCTCCCACAGCCCTGGCTCAGGGTGGAGGGGTGATGGACATGTCCAGTGACTTTGTGATCCCTGCTGTCTCACCCAGGTACCACTTATACATCTTGGTTTAAATAGAGTGTTTCCTTTTTTAAACGGCTATTATAAAGATGATCAACAAAATTAATTTTATATATTACCTTTAACTGAAAATGCAGTGTATGCTATTTTTAGATACGGGAGCTAGGATTTCAAAATCAAAGACATATAGACTTGTATCAGCTTCCAAAAGAGTGCAAATCACATTCATTTATTTCCAGCTTTATTGAGGCATAATTCACAGTTGACATTGTGTAATATGAAGGTATACGAGATGATGATTTAATATATGTGTGTAATGTGAAATGATTGTCACAATAAGATTAATTAACATATCCATCACCTCACATAGTTACTTTTTTTTGGTGGTGAGAACTTTTACCAGCTACTCCTTTAGCAACTTTCGAGTATACAGTACAGTATTATTAACTATAGTCATTCTAACCAGGTCTGTACCAAGGATTGTGTCTTGCCCATATTTTTTCAGTAATGTAAATAAATCACGTGTGGCTGAACCAAAAGCTTTGCTAAAAGCCACTTCCTCCTTAAATCACCGGGCCCATACCACTGACACAGAGGATAGACTTAGTTTGAAAGCCTTGGTCTCTTTCTTCCTTTACCAATAAAGATGTTCTTCTCAACCCCCAGACTTTTAGAGACCAGACAAAATAATAGACACACGTGATCTGGGGGCTGGGAAGGATCCAGACTCAGTAGGATAAGTAATAAATTAGGGGCAGAAGAGCTCAGTCTTGTGTTTATAGCCCTGCGGCTGATTTATCTTAACAGCCTCAAGCTAGCCTGTCACCATCTTGCAGGTCAGCAACTTTGACACCATAACTTGAGGCAAGATTAAACTGTCTTGACTATGTACAGTTCAAATGTTATAAAATGTCAGTTGCACTCAAAGTACTAAATATTATCTATCACTGCATTTTTTTCCCCAGGAAATATGAGGGAGGACATTCTGTCCTATGATGTAAAAGTACATGAAAACCTCAAAGAAAATGATGTTTGTCAGCCATCGTTAGGATGAGGAATTTTAACTGAGTAAAAGGTGTCCAGTTACGTGGGGGATTTCCTGGCTACCCCTTGAGTCCAACTGTCCTGCGTGACAGTAATCCTCACCCGCCCACAGGCGGACTGTGGTTTCCTGATTCTCTCCCTCTTTCCTCCCCACTGCCATCATTGGATGCTGTCTGTCTGAGCCATCATCCATATTGAGGCTTTCCAGGGTTAATAAATCATACTTCTTCATTCTGCTTCTAGGGGTCAGGCAGATGGCGATCAAGATCTTGCATGCATTGCTCATAGATCACTTGCAGTGTTATCTAAGGGAGCCTTAAATTAGGGAGACTTCTTCACATGGTCACAACTGGAGTCCCTAAGGCCATGTCCTCTTGCCACAGCCAACAAAAAACTGTGCCCTGCAGGCCAACTGAGCATGCCAAGGTCCTTCTTCTAAACTCCCTGGTCAGATACCTCATTTCCTTGTCTGTGAGGAGGGCCAGATGAGCAATGGGGAGAGAAGCTGGGAATACTGCTCTAGGGAATTCCTCTCAAATGGCAACGTGAAGACCCAGGAATAGGCATTTCTCACTTGTAGGTGTTGTGTGTATCTGTGTGTCATCCAGTGTCCGTAAATTAAAGTTTTATTGGCACACAGTGACACTTTTGTTTATTGTCTGTGGTTGCTTCTGAGTCGTAGGTGTCTTTTGTTCTCTTGCCTACCTACTCTAAATATCCTGATACCAGCAGCCTGTCTTCTTCAAATGCGAACCATATCGTTAAGAACCATATAGTTAAAAGATTAGTCTTGGCGGTGGTTGCAAATCTTTGTTTTTAGAGAGACAGAAAAACTTGGAAAGCAAGACAAAGAAGACATAAGGGAAAAGAATAAAGGAAGAAAGTAGACTAAGGTGGTTCCTAAATCTTCTGGAACACAAAGAATGTGGTGCAAGGTAAAAATGAAGGAATTCAAGCATGGACCTGAAGCTGATGAAAGTGATTTTTTTTTTCCCTTTGAGTCTGTTCCTAGTACTGCTCAGATCTACTCTCATGACTTTAATTTTATCAAATTGTTGTCATTACTAAAATAGCTCAGGTAGAAATTGCTGTAAGAGATGTTGTCAGGGTTTCTTCACAGGTTTTAGCAAGGAAGAGGAAAGGCTGTGTTTTAAAGATATTGTAAAGTTCAAAGAGAGGAGACTCTCAAAAAATAAGCAGAGAGAAACAGGCATTAAGAATGAGGAGTGATGTGAAGGAGAATTCGGAAGGGACCCTGATGGGATGGTGTGTGTGACAGAAGCTACAAGCTGATGAAGCTGATGCTCCTGGAGCCTTCTGTACACATGCTGGAAGGAAAAGTAGGTTCTAAAACAAGTCAGGAAAGGACAAGGTGCTTTTCAAGTAAATCTGAAAGATAATCTGAACCTCTAAGCCAATAAGAGGTTATTGATCTTTTCAAGCAATCATACTAGAGATATAACTGAGGAATCACAGAAGAGTTAGTGGTGGCTTAATATAATGTTAAATACCAGGGGAAGTCACTGTAAACAACGTAATTGGGGCACACAATGGATCCTCTGTGAAGAAAAAAGGATTCAGTCGGCCCTGACTAGGGTGAGGAGAGTAAGGCACTCATTTGAGGTGTAAAACTTAAGGAAATGCAAAAAAAAAAAGAAAACCAAAACTCTCAGTAACCAAGATAAACATTATTTTAATGGAATATTCTTTAAAAATAAAAATTAACACCAAAAAGTTCATAATGAACAAAATAAAAATTTTTTAACAATATCAGATAGCATTGGTGTGACTGATTTCCTTGGGCCTCCGGCTCTAATATATGGTCCAGAGAAACATTCCAGTAAGACAGTTTACTTAAGAAGATATCTTCCCCCAAAGCTTTTAGTGTGTAAGTTCCAAGTAGCCCAGCCTGATATTCACCTTGTTAATATTGAGGATGGTGAGGTTGACCCCCAACTTGTTTGTCTACTGCAGGGCTGCCAAATGGGGAATCCAGACTGCTATACATGGAGCCATCTGTTTACACGCTTGAAGGAATCATGGGTTCTAAAACCTACATTTTAGATTAATAACTATGAGTTAGCAATGACAGATTCTGGAGATAGAACTGGAGGGGACGCTGTGTAAACCACGACAGGGGAGCATTATTTCTCCACTGGCCATCTGCATGTTTGAAATAATCCACTCAGTCTGGCCCCTTCTGTTTCTGCGTTTGTTTTTCAAGTAAGAGTTACTGGTAGCAAGTGTTTCACCAGCGGAGTAGTTTACGAAGAGATGAGCCCCAGGCTTGGAGGAGGTGTAACTATCAGGTAGTCCAGTCGAAGGTGGTGCAGTGTGGACAACACCTCTTTTTGGAGGCACCTCTCATGTAAACTGGGTTTCCCAGTTGGCACTAGTGGGAAGGAACCTGCCTGCCAACACAGGAGACATAATCGACGTGGGTTTGATCCCTGGGTCAGGAAGATCCTCTGGAGGAGGTCAGCCCTCTCTGGTATTCTTGCCTGGAGAATCCCATGGACAGAGGAGCCTGGCAGACTACAGTCCATGGGATCGCTAGTCGGACACGACTGAAGAAATTAGCAGCATGAATCGTCCTCTTTAGACAGGAGACCAGAGCTGGTGAAAGGGCTTTTACTCCTCCCTAGTAACAGATGGCAACCCACTCCAGTATTCTTGCCAGGAGAATCCCATGGACCGAGGAGACTGGCGGGCGACAGTTCATGGGGTCACAGAGCTAGACATGACTTAGCGACCAACAACAGCAAGATAAAGATAAGAGATGGTATATTGATCACTTGCAGAGAAAAGTGACTAAGTGGTGTGTGCAAGTGTGCTCAGTCGTGGCACTGTTGACATTTGGGGCCAGACAACCCTTTGTTGTGGGAGGCTGTCCTGTGCATTGAGGGACGTTTAGCAACATCCCTCACCACCATTCATTAGATGCCAGAAGCTACCTCCACTCACCCTTTTGTGACAACCAAAAATGTCCTGACATTACAAATATCCCCTGTTGGGACAGACATTTCCACTAGTAGAGAACCACTGCTATCAAGAAACAAGGGCAACCAACTGTCTCCTCTTCCTCAGTTCTTTATAAAGCAGTGTCTTCTACTGAAATCCATGTTGATTTGACGAAGACTCTTGAGAGTCCCTTGGACTGCAAGGAGATCCAGCCAGTCCATCCTAAAGGAGATCAGTCCTGGGTGTTCTTTGGAAGGGCTGATGTTGAAGCTGAAACTCCAATACTTTGGCCACCTGATGTGAAGAACTGACTCATTGGAAAAGACCCTGATGCTGGGAGGGATTGGGGGCAGGAGGAGAAGGGGACAACAGAGGATGAGATGGTTGGATGGCATCAGCAACTCAATGGACATGGGTTTGGGTAGACTTCAGGAGTTGGTGATGGACAGGGAGGCCTGGTGTGCTGCAGATCATGGAGTCGCAAAGAGTCAGACACAACTGAGTGACTGAACTGAACTGAATGGTTTCTAATGAGACCTCAGCCTCTTACTGGGTAGGTTTAAGGAAAAGTAGTTTGGAGAAGGCAATGGCAACCCACTCCAGTGTTCTTGCCTGAGAATCCCAGGGACGGGGGAGCCTGGTGGGCTGCCATCTCTGGGGTTGCACAGGGTTGGACACGACTGAAGCGACTTAGCAGCAGCAGCGGCAGCAGCAGCATTATTAAAGTATTACTCGCTCAGTCATGTCCGACTCTTTGCGATCACATGGACTGTAGCCTGCCAGGCTCCTTTGTCCATGAGATTTCCCAGCAAGAATACTGGAGTGGGTTGCCATTTCCTTCTTCAGGAGATCTTCCCAACGCAGGGATCAAACCAAGATGCTCTGCATTGCAGGTAAATTTTTTACCATCTGAGCCACAAGGCTCAGAAGTAAAAGTAGTAGGTTATAGAAATAGAATTTTCGCCAACCATCATTCAGTGTAACTATATTAGATGCTTTCAGTCACAAGAAACAAAAGATTGAATTCAAATTGATTTGTATTATAGAGGTGAATTATTCTCAACGGGCTGAGTTTTAGGTATTAATTGATCTGTTAGTTCAAATTTTTTAAACTATTAAAAAAATTTTTTTTTAATTTCTGTTTGTTTGGTCAAGATTCAGCACGTAGGATCTTAGTTCCCTGACTAGGGACTGAACCCAGGCTCCCTGCATAGGAAGTGAAGAGTCTTAACCACTGGACTGAGCTATTTTTTTAATTTAATGCTTTAAACAGCATTTTCTCATGTAAACCACCTGCCCCTTCTGACTGATAGATTTCTTGTATAACCATCATAGGATCAGAGTGTCTTGGATGTCTTTTGGTAATCCCCTTGCCACACTCTTCCCATTATTCACCTACCAAATCATTTGCACCTTATCTCGAACTACAGTATCGCCTTCTTTATCTCCCTGCCTGCCTAAGCTCAGGCTGGGGCAGTGACTTATCAACTGGTTCTCTCCCTCCCACTGTTTTCTTGTCAATTAATCTTTCCAAAGTTTAGGTTGTAGTTTTGCTTCTAACTCTAGCTGTTCCTTTATCTTACTCGTTAATACTCATCCTGGATTGATTAGTAAGGACTTCTCCCTGAGCATGTGGGAGTCTTATGTTCTAGCTTCAGTTCATTGTTCCAAGCTCTTTTCCCAATACCCCTCTAGTTACAGTGAGTTTCAGACAACTAGAGTAATCAGTGTTCTCCACACAAGCTACCATTTTTCTGACTTGAACCATTCTTTTTCAAGCTTCCCTGGTGGCTCAGAGGTTAAAGCGTCTGCCTGCAATGCAGGAGACCTGGGTTCGATCCCTGGGTCAGGAAGATTCCCCTGGAGAAGGAAATGGCAACCCACTCCAGTATTCTTGCCTGGAGAATCCCATGGACAGAGGAGCCTGGTGGGCTACAGTCCACGGGGTCACAAAAAGTCGGACACGACTGAGCGACTTCACTTTCACTTTCATTTTAAAAGCCAAACTCAAATGCCCCCATGTCTACACAGCCTTCATCAGTCTCCACAATTAGAGTGATTGCTTCCTCTTTTGCTCATCTCTGCTGTCTTCTGCCTGCCACCTTATAGATCTGTATTCTTACCCCCTTCACCTTTCGTATTCAGAGGAGATGCTAATGCTTGAGTGGTCCAAGGCACAATGCATTGATGCACTAAGTGATGTTCTTGCATGTAACTGATTCATATTTTCTGTGCTTGTCATATTGTCATACACAAGGAGACAGTGTTTGTGATATCTTCTGCTTGGAGATGACGATGTGAAAATTCACCTGTATAGTTCGCTGGTGTTGCTCATCAAGTGCTAAATCAGGCACTTCATCTAGGTCCTGCCTTTTCCACTAGAGGTACAACCATGAGCAGAATTACTGTATCCACCCTCAGTTTCTTCATCTGTAAAATGGGGATAACACCTACCTCACAGAATGATAAGAGAATTAAATGAATGTGTGTGCGTGTAAAGTGCTTATAACAAAACCTTGCATACATCGATAGTAAGCATTATGTGTCGGTATTTGTTTATCCATTTGCTTATTTATTTTTTCCGTTTAAATTTCTTACTATTTTCTCAAAAGTCTTTATGGAGAGAGCAGACAGGCATAGAACTTAAAGAGAAACTCTTAAGAGGAAAACAAATATGAAAAAATACTAACTTTAGACTGATTTAAATATACTAGATGCTGAATTTATAAGATTTCACTATTAAACTTATCTTACACTACTCTAAATATTGGTATTGAAGCATCTTATCATTAAAAAAAATAAAAATAACTCAGCTCAAAACATTTCTTTGGAAATGAAAATCCATGTCACAGATCATTATATTTATAACTCAGTGTAGCTATTTAGTAGATAGAAAAGCAGTCAGAATCCCTCAAACAGTGCACATATTTACTTAACTTGCCTTAGCAAAAATCAAGATTTATTGCCTTTCAAGATAAATTTTGACTAAATATTGACTCTTGGTTCTCAATCATTGTTTACCCGAAAGACCAATAAATCTTGACACTTCTCAACTTTAGTTGGAGTCTACTTGGTATTTATTAATTTATTTAATACGATTTATAATCTTATAACAACATGCCACGAGATTAAACAAATAAACATTATAGAGTTTACCAAGAGAAGAAAATCTTTAGTTTCTATTTTCTTTTTTTTTTCCTGCAAAAGCTTTCTTGTTTCCATTTGGTCCGCAGCTCAGGAGAGATCTCCAGGGTGGTTAAAAAAAAAAAAATCTGCCTAGTGACTGCAGGGGCCAGAAGCCCTGACACCAGGGGCATGCAGACTGTCCCACTGGGCTTAGAGGCTCCTAGTCCTGCCAGAGGGTGCACCTGCTAAGAGATACTCACCCAACCCCACCCGCAGGGGCTAGTCACGTGCAGTGCATCTCCTTGATGAGTTTCACCCCTTCGTCCAGGGAATAACTCTCCATGACATCACTGAGCCAGAGGTCTGTGTGGACAGAACCCAGGGCCCGCAGAGCCCACAGGGCTCGGTTCAGGGTCTTCTCCAGGGTTTCACACCACTGATCTTGGGAGGGCCTCTGCATGTTCTGGAAGAGGGTGCAGCCACCGAGCTAGTTCTACATCTTAAAGAGACAGTCATTGCCCTTGTGCTTCTCCCAAGCCACCTGGCAGAAGTGACTCACACGCCCCAGAGCCACGGTGACACAGTGCAACTAGACGCCCATGGAGCCGTGGGTGCAGGAGGCCCACAGATGGCCGACCAGGTAGCTGAGAGTGGACTCTACCTTGCTGGAATAATTCTGATGAATCTGGTTGGCAGTGAGGTGCTAACCACAAAAACTGGTGTTGTCCAGTCCTAGAGGCAGAGGATGGTGAGGGTCCCAGCAGTCACAACTAGAAAGGAGGTTGGGAGGTGGTCAGAGGTAGGAAGAAGGGGCATCCCAGCATCTGTTCCATCCAGACATTGTCAAAACAGATCCATGAGACCACCAGATGTGCTGCCTATATTTTCAATCCGCAGTAATTACCTGACATGATTTTTCGCTTCATTTCTTACTTAAATATAGTACTTCTAGCTCTGTTAATACAACATGCAAATCGAAACTGACTTAGCAATTTAAATTTTTCATTGTGGAAAAAAAAAAAAAACCTCCGCTAACAGCTTGGAGAACACTTTTATTTTTTAAATAATGTTGTATATTTATGTTACTGGCTGTGCTGGACCTTTGTTTCTGTGCAGGTTTTCCTGCGGGGAGTGGGGCCACTCTTTGTTGCTGTGCGTGGGCTTCTCTTGGAGCACGGCTCTTCGGCCCACAGGCTTCAGTAGTTGCGGCAGGAGGGTTTTGCTCATGGGCTTAGCTATTCTGCAGCATGTGGGATCCTGTCAGACCAGGCACTGAACCCTTGTCTCCTGCCTTGGCAGGCGGGTTCTTTATCACTGAGCCACCAGGGAAGCCCTAGAATACTTAAAAATGTTAAGCCAATTAGTATTCAGCTTAGATTTTCTTAAAGATCTCTCTCTGGTTGCCACTGTCCTGCAAGTACAGTCAAGTGACATGTGACTGTGCTTGTAGATGGCCTCTGTCTTGAATGGTTGATGGCTCTTGGTCTCAGTTACCTCTGTCTGTCTCTCTGGCTATAATGTGCACTGAACACTCACTGTGTCCAGGTGCAGTGCTCTTGCCTCATGGGTATAACATTTGCCACCTTGCTGTGTTGAAAGGAAAATTCCTTGGTTAGGTACCTCCATTTTGTATGAGAGGAGTCATTGACTTCTGTTATGTACTTAAGCATATAGCTGTCCTAGCAACAGTTACAGTCCATTCTACAAGTGCCACCTTAAATTATCCTAAATATGTGTCAGCCACAGTAGGAACATTTCCTTCCAAGTGTTACTTACACATTTTAACATGTGTCAGCCCTCTGACTCTGTAGCCCAACTTTTGGAGTCAGATATTTGGCCAACAGTGAGTGACAGTTTCTCTTTACAGTCTCTCAGTGCCATGAAAGTCCTTTATAGACAAACATAAAATGAATCCCACTGGACGAAAATTCTTTTCTGATGAGCAGAAATGATGTTCAGAATAGCATTGGAAGCAACCAGCCAGTACATTTCAGGAATACATTTGAGTATGTGTATTCCCTCCCAACCATGAAGTTTTCATCTCTTGGAGAATTCCCTACCAGAGGACTTAAAACCTTATGGAGAATATAATTTGGAAGTATCACCATTTAGGGTAGTATCACCATTCCCAGGTAGTACTGATGGTAAAGGACCCTCCTGCCAATGCAGGAGACACAAGAGACATGAGTTCAGTTCCTGGGTCAGGAAGATCCTGTGGAGAAGGAAATGGCAACCCACTCCAGTATTCTTGCGGGAATAATCCCGTGGGCAGAGGAACCTGACAGGCTACAGTCCACGGGGTCACAGAGTCAAGCATGACTGAGCGCAGCACACCATCCAAAGTGAGACCATATCACACAGCGACCACCAGCAGCATGTCATATTATTCACATAAGCAGCTAGAGGATGGATACAATTGATTTTTCTTTATTTACCCTTTTGATCTTTGAGTTTCATTTGAGATGCTTATGGGTACTATCTTCATTATAACAGACAAAATGCATACTCAGAGACATTTGTTTTCATGTGCCGATTCTCCAGTCCAAGTATTTCTTGTCTTAATTGATTTTATGACTAAGTAGAGGTCTCCCACTTTACAGGTCACCACCTGGTCCCAAAGATACAGAGTAACTTGGATGCTTGAGATAGGATAAAGTTTTGGATCACATATTTCTAAGGAGGTATTTCTCAGTGTCCTTCACCTTTGCCCTCCTACTGTTGCAATTATGTAGAATTCTGTAGCCTTGGTTCCACCTGTGTTAACTTGTGAATACATGTGTGATCAGTCTCTCCTGGCAGCTCCATCCTCTTCGACAGTGGAGGATGCAAGTCTGGAGGCCAGGATGCTTTGTTCCAAGTTCCCTTTTTTTGTTGTTCAGTTGCTAAGTCGTGTCTGACTCTTTGTGACCCCATGTACTACAGCACGCCAGGCTTCTCTGTCCCTCACTATCTCCCAGAGTTTGCTCAAACTTATGTCCATTGGGTCAGTGATGCCATCCAACCATCTCATCCTCTGTCACCCCTTCTCTTGCCCTCAACTTCCCTTAGTGGACACCAAAGCTACCTTGCAAAAATCATTTCTTCCCTGTGTCCAGCAATTCTTTGTTTAAACACTGTGCCTAGTTTTATGCTAATGCAAGGTTCATGAAACAGAATTTTCTACTGTTTACTAAGTGTGACATCTTATTTTTAAAAAGAGCTTATTTGACGTTTTCTTAATGAGTCAATGGTTTTAGACTGTAAGCTAGGAAAGCTAAGTTCTTTATGATTTCCCCCCTAATTCTTGTAAGTCATTGACATCCCCATTTCTGTTTTCTGACCATGCCTTGAGACAGGTGGAACCTTAGTTCCCCAACCAGGGATCAAACCCCTGCCCCCTGCAGTGGAAGCTTAACCACTGGCCCACCAGGGAAGTCCTATTGTTCTTCTTCATTTTAGAAAGTCTGATTCTTAAGGCATTTGATTAGGCTCGAGGCATTGGATCAGTGTTTGCCCAGCACTTCCCACGGCTCACTGTCGCCCCCAGAGAACACCTGGTGGGAGGGAGGAGGCAGGAACTGGACTGCTTCTGTTCTTAAGGCCATCAGTCCTTACTCCGTGCACCAGGTAAAAGAGGGAACAAAACTTGCCAGTTTTATTTTTTTCTATATTAACAGAGCAAATGAAAGTTCTTCCGAGCACTCTCTTTCTCTTCTCTCTTTTATAAAGGTACCTTGTCTTCTCTGTTTGTTCCTGTTCTCTTCTTAGGGCATTTCTTCCTTCCCAATACAAAGTCCTGGATTCCCCCTACCAAATGAGCTGGAGAGGGTAGTGTGGCTGGCTCCACTTAGAATGTATTGGGTGAGTTCTCTCCCTAGTGAATCACCTGGGTCCAGACACAGACCTCTTTACTTTTCTCTTGTGCCCATGAATTTTCCACCTGCCGGCTGGGGCCAAGAGGGCTGTCGCCAGGAGCCAGGAAGTAGAGGGAGATGGTTGGTTGGCATCTCAAGATCTCAGCCTCAGCAACCCCTCACTGCAGCCAACTGAGCTAACTAGGTACCCTTGTTAGAAGAAAGACTATGCCCTCATGGAAAATTATGCCAACATTTCTGCTTTAGCCCCCAGCAGCAGACTTTTTTGGTTGTCTGTAGTGAAAGGCCCCTTGGGAAATGGACTATACAAGCAGCAAATAGGATTTTGGTTAAATGGTGACATTTGTTTTCCAAAGTGTATTAGAAGGAAGCTAAGCTCTTCAGAACATGTGTTCATTAAAGACTGAAGTGGGGTGGGAAGCAATAAAAAAAAAAAAGGCCAGTAGGTTCTCTTGTGAGATAGTTTTTTGTTCCTATGAATTGAATACACTCTGTAAAGTTTCAAAAAGAGACAGGGAAGAATGTATTTGCTTTGATCCTATGTGTGGAGTGTTCTCTACAACAAATGCCTTTTAATTTAGAAACATTGTTGAAAAGTCTGTTTGAAAGTACATGAAAATGTAATATGTAAATAAGTTCTAATTAGTTATTTCAGTTAATTATTTTTTTGTCTCTGCTTTGCAGCTCTATTTTTCCTCCTCAGAAGGTCCCTTGTCAGAGTCCAGCTTTGGCCTCCTCCGAAAAATGTGTTTTTCTAGTGGTCATTATTAAGAAAATATACCCCCCCCCCCACCACTCCAGTTGAAAACCTCATAGTGATAGAGTAAAATCCCAGGGTGTTATGGGGAATTGTTTTAGACAGTTTTAGTCTGCGATTTGCTAGGAGGATATTAAAGCAGGAAATCTTGCAGTTAATTGAAAAAATGGGTGTATCCTTCTTCAAATAAATGGTATCTGTTATTTTTTAGAAAATGAATCTATACCAGGCCACTAACTAGACTCTAATCTTTCCTGACTATCCTGTGTTCTTTCAATGACAGATACATTGGATTTGGAGATTAAAAATTTTAATTCTTTCTAAGTCAAATAAGATGCTTTTCAGTGAATGCTCTGGAAAAAAAACGCTGGTAAAATGAACTGTTGTTTCTACATAAATTTTTGAAAATTGACTAAGAGTTTAAAATGTTGAGTTTAGAAGCCTAGAAAATAAACTATGTGACAAATTATGAGCTTTTCACTTAGCAATCTACCCTCCCTCTGCATTTCACTTAATTAGAATCAGAATTTTTCAGCGTGGAGGGACCTTTGCAGTCATCTAGAAATCAGGGAACTCTCCTCAGCTTTTACCCACCGTGGTCCCTGGTGGTGGTTGGTTGGGTAGAAATGCAAGTTCCTGGGCCCTATCCCAGATTTACAGGGTCAGAATGTCTGGGGCCAGGTTGGGGCTGAAAGGGACTACATTTTTCACGAACATCTCCAGAAAATTCTGAGGCTCACTGAGTTTGGCAAACCACTGGTTTAGGCTGACTCCATTATTTTGTGGTGAGAAAAGGCAGCCTAGGGAGTTTGATGGGTCAGGCTCATCATGTTCCCTTAGGAAAGAGCAAGCTTCCTGACCCTGTGTTAGTTGCTTCTGTCATGTCTGACTCTTTGCAACACTATGGACTGTAGCCCGCCAGCCTCCTCTGTCTATGGGATTTCCCAGGCAAGAATACTGGAGTGGCTTGCCAGTGAGTAGCTATTTCCTGTTCCAGGGAATCTGCACAACTCAGGGAGTGAACCTGGGTCTCTTGCATTAATTGGCAGATTCTTTACCATCTGAGCAACCAGGGTTCCTGACTCTAGACTTATGCTTGTCTGTACACCATGTATCCAGAACACTCCTAAGCACAGGGAGAAGTCGAAACCTTCTAGGTCATTAGAAGCTGTCAACTTTTAAAGCAAAAAATGTTAAGAGTTTAGTGAACAAAATTGAGTTTATTTGGGAATAGCAGAGGAATTGCTTTGGGACATGCAGACCATGGTGAACCATAAGCAAGTTTGGAGAACCGTGGAGAGGAGTAATTCTATTAGGAAAGGGGAAGCTGGGAGGGGCTGTATTGAAGGACAGTTCATTGGAGGACAGTGAGTGTATGGGGTTGTGGTGTCTTCTCATTGGCTGGATTGTTGACAGACAAGGAGAAAATCTTCCTTCTTCATGCTTGGCTATATAAAGTAAGCTGCCACAAATAATGTGTGCCTGAGACCTCCTCGTTCAGGGCTTCCTACGTCCACTTTGAATGAGGTATTCTGTTGTATTCATTTTTGTAGGGTGATTTTGGCATCAAAAGTAGGAGAGCATGGTTCTAAATAAGTTATCAAAGTAAAGACACCCAAGAACTAGAGGTAGGAGTTTATGTTGCTGCTGCTTGTATCTCAGCTAAAACAAGTATGAACCCTAGCCATGTTCTCTTTCTCTTTTACAAGCCTGGACACCTGTGTAAAAGTGCTGAGGCTGTTTAGCTTATTGAGTTGAACCCTCAGCCTGTTAAGCTTTGAACCTGTGTGACTGGTTGATATACACATTTGCAGGCTATATGCTTTCTTAAAAAGCATACTTGTGTATTTTAATATTGCCTATGTGTTAGGTTGCACCTAGGAGATAATAATAAAATCATTAAAAGTTATAGAATAATAAGCCCAGTAGGACCTACTAACGCATTCAGCAAATGCTTACTGTTTCAGTTCAGTCGCTCAGTCATGTACGACTCTTTGCGACCCCATGAATCACAGCACACCAGGCCTCCCTGTCCATTACCAACTCCTGGAGTTCACTCAGACTCACCTCCATCGAGTCAGTGATGCCATCCAGCCATCTCATCCTGTGTCGTCCCCTTCTCCTCCTGCCCCCAATCTCTCCCAGCATCAAAGTCTTTTCCAATGAGTCAACTCTTCACATGAGGTAGCCAAAGTACTGGAGTTTCAGCTTTAGCATCATTCCTTCCAAAGAAATCCCAGGGCTGATCTCCTTCAGAATGGACTGGTTGGATCTCCTTACAGTCCAAGGGACTCTCAAGAGTCTTCTCCAGCACCACTGTTCAAAAGCATCAATTCTTTGGCGCTCAGCCTTCCACAGTCCAACTCTCATATACATCCATGACCACAGGAAAAACCATAGCCTTGACTGGACAGACCTTAGTTGGCAAAGTAATGTCTCTGCTTTTGAATATACTATCTAGGTTGGTCATAACTTTCCTTCCAAGGAGTAAGCGTCTTTTAATTTCATGGCTGCAGTCACCATCTGCAGTGATTTTGGAGCCCCGAAAAATAAAGTCTGACACTGTTTCCACTGTTTCCCCATCTATTTCCCATGAAGTGATAGGACCAGATGCCATGATCTTCGTTTTCTGAATGTTGAGCTTTAGGCCAACTTTTTTACTCTCCTCTTTCACTTTCATCAAGAGGCTTTTTAGTTCCTCTTCACTTTCTGCCATAAGGGTGGTATTATCTGCACATCTGAGGTTATTGATATTTCTCCCGGCAATCTTGATTCCAGCTTGTGCTTCTTCCAGCCCAGCGTTTCTCATGATGTACTCTGCATAGAAGTTAAATAACCAGAGTGACAATATACAGCCTTGACGTACTCCTTTTCCTATTTGGAACCAGTCTGTTGTTCCATGTCCAATTCTAACTGCTGCTTCCTGACCTGCATACAGATTTCTCAAGAGGCAGGTCAGGTGGTCTGGTATTCCCATCTCTTTCAGGATTTTCCACAGTTTCTTGTGATCCACACAGTGAAAGGCTTTGGCATAGTTTATTATATCCCCAAATTCAAACAAGCAAAAGCAAAAAAGCTAAAATAACTTACATTTATTTTTGCAATGTTTTATGGTGAACATTTCAGCTATAATGGTGCTCCCAAATTTCTACAAGATCACGTTCACTTTCTAAATCATTAGGGAATATTGAATTCTGTTCAGTGTCATTTCATTGTTAAGTCAGCTTGAATGTCTACAGTGTCTAGAATGTGTCAAGTTCTGCTCAACTCTGTTTCACAGTCCATATGTGGTCATGTTTAATGTGTAATTCTTGGAATGGGCAACATATCTGCATAGGGGTATTCACCAAAGTAGGCTGTTTTCAAGAGGCAGGTGAGCAGGTTAGGAGGATCAATTCCAAAACTGCTCTGGGACATTAAAATCTCTTTATATGCATGAGGCTGTTTATGTGCCAAATAATATTCAGTTATCGTCTCTTCAACATAAACATTTATTGCTGGTCTATCATGTGTAAAGTTCTATGTTAAGTGCTAAGGATAAAAAATAGATCTGAGCAGTTTATAGTGTGGTTGTGGCTACACAAGGACATCAAAGAGCACAATAGTTTAAGGAGGCACACGCTATATGCCAAATGAGCACCACGCTCAGTGGGTGCAGCAGATGGCATTCCAGTGTTCAGAGCCTGGTGATGGCACCACCCACTCCCAACAGAAGCAGCAGGTGTGTTTGGTTTTTCATCAATTTCACACATATCTCAGTCCTCAGCCAATCTGAAAAATAGGAGCTTGTTACGATCTTGTTGCTACTCAACCGTAAAGAAGTAGTCATTCTAGGAAGACAGTATTAAAGTCTGGAAGCACAATTCCAATACATTTACTCCGCATCTTTCAACATCTCTTGTATTCCAAAACAGTGGGATCTAGTTCTGTTTCTGGAGAGTACTTTGTGGACCTGCTTGATGTTGTTTTATTTGTGATGAACATGAAAGCTCTAGGAATTTTCTGATACTTTCATTCATGAATTCATGTGAGTAAGTATCCTCTTAGGTTGTCAAACATGTTTGAGCTCCTTCTAGTGGAAATGGGGAGCAACTCTGATTATATTATTATTACTATTATTATTAAGAGTAATCTGTGCTTTCCTGATGGTTCAGATGGTAAAGAATCTACCTGCAATGTGGGAGACCCAGGTTCTATGACTGGGTCAAGAAGATCCCCTGGAGAAGGGAATGGCTACCCACACCAGGACTCTTGCCTGGAGAATTCCATGGACAGAGGGCTACTTAGCCTGGTGGGCTACAGTCCATGGGGTTGCAAAGAGTTGGGCGTGACTGAGCAACTAACACTTTCATTTTGTACCCATTTTATGAAATAGGCTTAATATGAGATTTCTTTGATCAATATAGTTCTTGGCATCCAACCATGAAATGGGCCATGAGGAAGGGTTTCTAAAATGAAATCTGTAGATAAGACATGTCAGAAAAGTGATGCTGTTTATATAATCCTGATGACCTGTTCTGGATGTTGTCCTTTGGGTTGATTGTAACAGAATTTCTGTTATCAATAGAATGTAGTTCCTCCTAGATAAAGGTAAATAATGGCTTCTTTTTTGTCAAGGTCACAATTATTACCAGCTTCCCTGTCAGTACCAGGATGGTACTCACATAATCATGGACCTCTTGGACATGAAAAAGGCCTTGGCAATCATTTGCAGGCAGTCAGTGGTCTTCAGTGATGGGCAGGATCTGGCAAAGTAGAGATCGAAGAAAAGGATATCATGAAAGAAGTAAATCATGTCAAGATATGGAGGGTGGAGTGAGCACACTGTGTATATTTGGGGAACAATGAGGAGAGACTTCTCTGAGTTCAACCAAGAGGTTCTATTCCCATCAGAGAGTCATAGGAGTAGGTAGTTGGAAAGGAGAGGTAGGGACCAATCAAAGGACACATTCCTTTCACTGATTTTTGTCAGCAAATGAAGGCTACATGTCAGGTTTTACGTCATCTTAGACAAGTTCAGAACCCAACCCAGTCTCCATCTCTGACTGGCTGTGCTGTGCTTAGTCCCTCAGTCGTGTCCAACTCTTTGCGACCCCATGAACTGCAGCCCGCAGGCTCCTCTGTCCATGGGATTTTCCAGGCAAGAACACTGGAGTGGGTTGCCATTCCCTTCTTCAGGGGATCTTCTCAACCCAGGGATTGAACTCAGGTCTCCCACATTGCAAGCAGATTCTTTACCATCTGAGTCACCAGGGAGGCCCTGACTGGCTGGGCGACCTCAAGACAAAATATTTCACCTGGATAAATAAACCTTAGTTTATTCATCTGTAAAAAAGAGCTGATAATATCCTCCTCATAGAGTTGAATGGGTTAAATAAGATCCTATATGAGAAGCCCTCAGCCAAGTGCCTGGTGGAAGTAGGATTTCTGAGGAGGAAGAGAGGAGATGAAAGGGCGTTGGTTGTAGAGAGATGGTCTCTGGCTGCTGTGCACAGAAGTGGAATTAGAGGAGATCAGAAATGTACCAGTATCAGCAGTCCCCCAGGAGGCGAAAGGGGCGAAGCTGCCAAACTAGGAAGGAGGCGTGCATGCTCAGTCACTCAGTCGTGTCCGACGTTTTGCCACCCCATGGACTGCAGCCCACCCGGTTCCTCGTCCATGGGATTTCCCAGGCAAGAGTACTGGAGTGGGTGGCCATTTCCTTCAGCAGATCTTCCTAACTCAGGGATCAAACCCACATTTCCTGCATTGCAGGCGGAAGAAGGGGACGTGTCTGTATATGTATTCTCTGCAATTTCTTTCCTGTCGTTGACTTATGTTTCACTTGAGGATTGTGTAACTTCATTCTACAGTGTTAGAGAAGTACAGCAATCACAGACTTCTCTTCTGCCCTGAACAGGATGCCAGCGATCCATAGGCCTTTCCAACGGGAAAGCCAAGGTGTGCAACTACAGCGGGTGGTATTACTGCAGCAGCTGCCACGTGGACGACAGCTTCCTGATCCCGGCCCGCATAGTCCACAACTGGGACACTTCAAAATACAAGGTGGGTACTCCTGGGTTCACTGCATAATAGTGATTTTTGCTTTTTACTTGTTGTCACGTGGATTCTAAAGAGAATGAGACTTTGAGGCAGACCTGATTAAGGTAATCTCATAAAAGCTACAATTTTATGCTCTTTTCCCACTATATACTGTTTCTATTGCTTTATTTGGGGCTTCCCTTGTATTTCAGTCAATAAGGAATCTACCTGCAATGCAGGAGACCCAGGTTCAATTCCTGGGTCAGGAAGATCCCCTGGAGAAGGAAATGGCAACCCACTCTAGTATTCTTGCTTGGGAAACCCCATGGACAGGGGAGCCTGGTGGACTACAGTCCATGGGGTCACAAAAAGAGTCAGACACAACTGAGCGACTAGACCACCATTGCATTATTTCCCTCCCTTCTAGGCTGGGAATCATAGGCTGATAATTTCTGCATTTATCTCCAGCTCCAGTTTTGCTACTGAAAGTGAGACCTGTGGATTTAATTGCCTGATAGCATTTATTTCAACTGTGGTTTTCAACCTAGTCATCCTTTAGACCTGTGAACTGGTTAGCTCTGTTGCACAGCATGTCTACCCTTGTGTAAACCAAATTGCATAAATCAAATTTGGCAAGTCAAGGAATCTAACCCCCACTGGAGTCATACTCTAGGTTTAGGATATTTGTTATTTTTTGTGTGATCCTGGGTCCCAGGACCCAATAGAAAATTCTGTTACCTGATCTGACTAGAAGCTTTCCTCATTCTTCTGCCAGAATATTGTCACGTCTGCCTTGAACAAACCTTCCATGCAAGGTGCTACATACAAAAACAGGCTGTATGATGGGTTTTATACCTCCTTGCTAACAGATGTCTTAGGCTTGCTTTCATTGTAACAGTATCATCCTGGAGCAACGTGGGCAGGAATGGAACATGTAGCTGCTACCTCCCTGTCATCTTTGAAGTCTAAACTGAAACTGACCACTCTGACTGGCCAGTCTGCTTGGATCCTTTTCTGCATCCCTGGGCAGCTCCTGTTGTGCCCAGTAATTATCCACATGTCTTTAATCTGCCTCCTCTCTGAGGAGTCCTTCTCAGCATATGCCTCCTACTTCAAGGAGAAACTGAAGCTAGGAGATTTGAATTCGAATACCTGCCAGTCTGCCTACATCTGTATCTGTCCTTACTGCCTCCCCTCCTGGACTGGGAAGAAGAAGAGCCCTTTCCCTCACTTAGAGACCGTCCTTCCACATGTGCTCCAGATACTTTTACCTATCTCAGGAACCCCTGTTCCTTGTTCCAGAGCCGATAGAGAAATGTCCTCCTTGATGAAACCTCCGATGCTTCCTGCTTTCCCCATCTGTACTTTGTTAGTTCCCCACCATGGGCTTCCCTGGTGGTAAAGAATCCCAGTGGTAAAGAATCCGCCTGCAAGGCAGGAGATGCAGGTTTGATCCCTGGGTCGGGAATATCCTCTGGAGGAAGAAATGGCAACCCACTGCAGTATTCTTTCCTGGAGAATTCCATGGACAGAGGAGCCTGGCGGGCTACAGTCCATGGGGTTGCAAAGAGTTGGACACAACTTAGCAACTAAACAATTAGAATTTCTCTCTGTGCCACCACCACACATGTGTGAACCTCTGGAATTGCACTTATTTAGGGGTTAATAGCAAGAACTTTTGTTCAACAGGCTTTTATCAAAATCCTCTCTCTACCTCTGATTAGGTGCTTGACTGGTTGAGGCAAATAACTTGAACTTTCCTGAGCTTCCATTTCCTAATCTGTAGAAGGAACCCAGACTACCTGGGTTCAAGTCTTAGCTTTGTCACTTAGTAGCTATCTGATTGGATTTCCCTGGTGGCTCAGATGGTAAAGAATTAGCCTGCAATGTGAGAGACCTGGATTTGATCCATACCTGGGTCAAGAAGATCCCCTGGAGGAGGGCATGGCAACCCACTCCAGTATTCCTGTCTGGAGAATCCCCATGGATAGAGGAGCCTGGTGGGCTACAGTCAATGGGGTGGCAAAGAACTGGACACAACTGAGTGACTAAGCACATACACAAGAGTAGGGATAGTCCCTACTTCTTAAGGTTGCTATTTGCTTAAGTGAATAATTCACAGAAAACATCTAGTGCAGTGTCTAGAATATAAATATTCAATTAATGCCAGCTTTTACAATGATTGAACATAAGATAACTGTAAATCTCTTTACCTGACATAAAGACATTTATGATCTCTAGTCCCAGCCTTTCTAGCCCTTCCATCCACTGCCTCCCACCCCTGAGTCTCTTAAGGAAGAGCATACTCCTTCCCATCACCCAGTCCTGCCAGGCTGTTTCACACCTCTTGTCTCCTTCTTGCCCTCATTCAAAGCCTAGACACAGCTTAAACTTTCTTTCCTCTCCTGCTTCTTCCCTTCCCCTCTGTCACACAGAGTTGTCATTCTCTCCTCTGCATCTTGTACTTGACACTCTGAATACAGGCTATAAATATATTGGCCATGTGTGTAATAGATAAACATTTATTTCTAGGGCAAGAACGCTAGTTGAGTTTTTGGTTTGAACAGTTTAATCTCCTTGGAGCAGAGCTTTGACAGCTGAGATGTGTGTAGAGAGTGAGTGAGTGAGGCAGCCGCAGCCCCGTGATCATTGAGGGCTTAAGCTGGTGGCACCTGCTCTCAGAATGTGTGCCCATCAATGGAGTTAAAGCAGAAAAGGTGGCACTGAATGAGGAAAGTGAAAAACTCAGGCATGGTTTAAGAACCCATGCAGTGGAGAAGGCCCAGGTCTGTTTGCAGTGAAGGCTGAAGGCCCCTGAAATCATCAATCCAGCCATTGCTCAGGCTTATTATAATCTTACTATAAAGCAGATGTTTTTGTGGTGGTGGTCCTTCAACTGACAAGGTTTGATTTTGAGAGGACAGGTAAGTAAAAAGGATATTAGGTACCACACTTCATCCAAGAGGAAAGTGTCCTTTTGTAAGACCATTCCCTCCTAGGCGCTCAGCGGACAAGGGAAGATTTTTAAATCAAGAACAGAGCTGGTCAATTTTATCTGGATCATCTCTCACTGACATTAAGTAACTGTGTTCCATTTAGTCCAGTGTCTGTCTGTCTTTGCTCAAATGCTGGGATTTAACTTAATGTTCCTAATTGTGAGGATCAGTTCAAACCTATCAGTTTCCAAGACCAGACATCGTTCTGTTAGAGCTGCCTGCTCTCCCTAATTGCAAGTACGTGACTGGCTTGAATATCCATTTGAAAGAGTGAACAAATGGTTTTGCAGAGCAGAATGAAATCTGTCATCTTAAGCGCTTCCTTGTCTGCCCTGCAGAGTAGTAATAATCCTAATTATTTTTAAAGCAGGATTTCATCTGTTTTCCAATGTAGATCCTGCAGATTGAATTGAGCTCCAGGATTACCTAGCAGCTAAATTCTATCCTCCAGTTCTACAGCCATTTTTCTAATGAAATTGTTTTTGGACAACAGTGTTTCCTCTTAGCCTCCTCCCTTTTAAAAATATCAAGCATGACAAAGAGGTAGTAAGGAAATCAAACTTTGCCTGAACCCTTCCTAAATTGTGCTTTTAAAAAATATTTTTGTTTCCTAGCCTGAACATGCACATTCCATTTAGCTAGGGGTTTTCCATGTTACACAAACCATTTCCTATCTCTTCATCTTGAGAGGCATTCAAGGCAAGCTCTGCTGGCCTTGCAGAGCTGGAGAATAGCTCGATGATGGGAAAAGCCACTTGTTCAGAGTCACTGGGAGATTTTGAGAACACATTGTAATTAAACTTAAGATCTCTTGATTCCTCCTCCACTAGTCCACAGTGCCTGTTTTAATAAGACCAAGAAGTGTTATGGTTGGAATTGATCTTAAAACTTTGCTATGATTTTTCATAATAGAGATGGGGAAAAATGCTAGAAGGAAACCTTGTACTGAAGCAATCAGTGGTTATTTTACTGTGATTATAGGTGGATTTTTGTTTTTCTCCCCTAATCTTTTCTGTTCTATGAAAGTCACTTAGTCATGTCCGACTCTTTGCAACCCCATGGACTATACAGTTATGGAATTCTCCAGGCCAGAATACTGGAGCGGGTAGCTTTTCCCTTCTCCAGGGGATCTTCCCAACCCAGGTCTCCGACATTGCAGGCGGATTCTTTACCAACTGAACTATTAGGGAAGCCTTCTCCTACTCTTTAGTATCCAAGTTTTTAGTAATGTGATTACATTATTTTTACTATTTTATAAATTTTAACTGTCATGTAGCTCTGTAGATTCTCTTTCAGAAAATTTGTACTAGAAATTAACCTTTTTTTAATACCTCAGAATTATCATTTTAAATATGAGTGTTCTAAATCTTATAACCAATAACTTCAATGTAGTTTAGCATGGTATGGGAGACTGTTCTTTCTGTAAGGAAATTACCTTTTACTGCTATACTTTTATTCTTCTTTTTCTGAACATAATATACTTCCACATTTCGAGGTTCAAAAGTACAAAGGACATATACACATGGATAATCTCCTTCCCTTCTCTTCCTCACACCCACCCTGTTCTTCCCACAGGCAACCAAATCACTCCTTCCAGAGATATTTTATATACATGTGTTTTGCACAAAAATGACAATAGGCAATATAGTGTACATGCTGCTCTTAGAAAACATTCCATTTAGATCATAAACCTCTTCCTTGGGCTTTTTAAAAATAGCCATTCCATATTCCATCATGAATTTAACACACCAATTTCCCAACTTCTTTTGATCAGCATTAAGGTTTTCTCAGTCTTTCTAATATGACAGTGATTCTGTGAATAACTTTATACATTATTTTGAGTGTAAGTTCTTTGATTCATGAATGGGACTCTCTGTAGCTAACTTCCTAGATGTAATATGTACACCTGTGAGTTTGATAGAGGTTGCCAAATTGCTCTCCATCGGGTTGTATGCTATCCTTTAATATCTCCTCGCAGGTGCCTTCCTTCCCTTAGTACCAGGATGTCAGCTGTCACCTCTGCTGTCACTGTGCTGCCTCTGGCTGTCCTTCCCCTTTCCTCCTTTATTAATTCTAAATATGTTGTGAACTTAGAAACAAAGAATCAAACTGATAGAAGTGTGTGGGTCAGAGTCACTGGCCAGAGCCCTGTAAAGTACTCATTCATCTGTTCAGGAAATGTTTACTGAACACTTACTATGCTCACTGTTCTAGGCGTTAGGACATATGTTCTGCATCATGAATTTCAGGTGATAGAAAAAGACAGTAAACAAATGTACAAATAAGTGACTTCTAGATAAATGAAGTGTTGTTGGACTTTAGTTTTGTTTTAGAGTTAAAGACACGTGGAAACCCACACACCGGTGTATTGCCTCCTTCAATTATGGGTTCATCTCCATTGGTAGCCCACTTACTTTCTATTTGACTGGGGAGGAGAGAGGGACAGAACAGGCACTGGGATCTCCTCTTTTAAAGAGTGATGAACAGACAGTTGTTGGTGGAGTTATTTTAAAAAGAACGGTGAGTGTAAACAATGCTAGCAAGCACAGAGCAGTGTATCCCCACATCTGAGTTCTGGCTCGAGATCTACCATGAGCTGACCACAGAGAAGTCATTTAAGTTCTCTGGACTCAATTTTCTATTAAGTGCAGGTAATTGTAGAGAAAGAGGTCCCTTCCTCCAGATGATGAGGGGAACCTTGGCTGACTCTCATTTCTCACCACCCCCTGCCCCTCTCTACAGTCTGCGTGACATTAACCAGCTGCCCTGTCTGTAGCCAGATTGGTTGGAAAGTGGCTGGGTTTAGCAGGTTTTCTCTAGTACTCCATGTCGCAGAGTTTTAGTATGCTACCACGCTGCACTTTGAATCATCAAGAGAAGAATGTGGCATGTGGCATATTTTTTGTTGGACCTCAGAGGATCTTTTCTATATGACTGGTATTCCTTGGGACACAGGTTAAGAAAAACCTGAACTAGATTATCTGTTGTTGCTCAGTTGCTCAGTCGTGTCCGACTCTGAGACCCCATGGACTGCAGCACGCCAGGCTTCCCTGTCCTTCACCATCTTCCAGAGTTTGCTCAAACTCATGTCCATTGAGTCAGTGACGCCATCCAACCATCTTGTCCTCGGTCATCCGCTTCTCCTCTTGCCTTCAGTCTTTCCCAGCATCAGGGCCTTTTCTAATGAGTCAGGTATTCGCATCTGGTGACCAAAGTATTAGAGCTTCAGCATCAGTCCTTCCAATGAATATTCAGGGTTGATTTCCTTTAAGATGGACTGGTTTGATCTCCTTGCTGTCTAAGGGACTCTCAAGAGTCTTCTCCAGCACCACAGTTCGAAAACTTCAATTCTTTCGCACTCGAGTCTATTTTATCTGTACCCTTTCTTGTTATTCTAAGGTTATGTTCTCTGTTTTACTCTGATCCATTTTCCTCCTTTAACAAAAACTAAAGTCCTCACCACCACCGCATCATTCTCCTCCTCTCCAAATTGCTATCATTGGTCACCACATTGCTTTTGCCCCATCACATTATTACCCAGGACTGTTTTTGTGGGGGAACATACTAGGACACCATTTCAGAACCTCTCAGAATTACAGAAACCCGAGTGACATTTGAGAATTTTTATTTTCAAAGGTACCTGCCACCAGCATAACAAAAGATGTATTATATTAAAGTCTATACCAATGATGGTTAGCTTGTTAAAATCAAGTGACAGATGTGCTTGTTTATAAATGCATATGTGTATCTAGCAGATTTATCATTATTGGTTTATGGATAATTATAACCTGAACTGTGCTGTTTTCTCCAACCCCTGAGTGTGAGATGGGGAGACCTCCTTCTGCCTGGCCCTCCTGCTCCTCACTGCTTTCAAATCATGCTGACTGCAGGTCTGTGAAGAGAAAAAGAGTTAGTCGCTCAGCCGTGTCCGACTTTTTGCGACCCCATGGACTGTAGCCCACCAGGTCTCCTCTATCCGTGGGATTTTCCAGGTGGAGAGAGAACCAGTTCACAAACTGCAACAAACCCACAGTCGCAGAATGAAGTTCTTATAGCTTAAACTATTCTAAAGTTAAAATATCTATGGAAAGAAACTGGGTTATTAATATTAGTATTAATTAGTTAATATTAATACTAATATCATTAATGAATATTGTTTAGTAAGATACTAACAGGCCAATAGGTTGGAAAAACGAACTGTCAACCCTGTAAAAATTGCTTCTAATCTAAGTGGAATAGGATCATGGAAAAGAATACCAACCTAAGCCATTCATTTTTTTTTTTTAAATAAGGAATACTGGGCTTATCCTTTTGTACCTATGAGGTGAGTTTTCATATCAGAAACAGCACTCGGGTTTTTTGATGTTTTTCGTAATTTGGTAGGCAAGAAGTAGGACAGTAGCTCTTGGCTCTTAAGTAGAATATATTTAGTGTTCCCTTATAGCTCGTGAAATGGTTCTATTAACGAGAAAGAAACTTTCTCTCACATAAACTTCGTCACTTAAGAATATCACTGGCTGCCTTCCATAAGTAACTATATATTTTTAGAAAAGCTTTTTAATTACAGTTGAGTTTGAAAGTAGAGTGCTCATACCAGAATAGAGGATGGTTTCGCATTTCGATCCCTATATCCCCACTGATTTCCTATTTTGCAAAAATAGCATTTCATACAGAATTTTGAGTCCTCTCCCAAATTCCCTCACCAATATAAGTGGTTGGTTCTCAAAAAATGAGCATGTGCTTTGCAGCCAAAATCAGCTCAGCATGGCAGGGCTTTATTTGTTCACATACTCAGGCGGCCGGGGTCATAGTATGCTCTGTATTCTCCACACTAGCTAGTAACTTCGGGAAGCAGGGCCTTAGACTTTCTTGAGACTAGCTCTGTTTTTGTTTCTAGTGATTTCAGTGTATGAATGCAGATGTCAGTAGCTGCCATCC
Source organism: Redunca redunca (assembly GCA_006410935.1). Classification (NCBI taxonomy): domain Eukaryota; kingdom Metazoa; phylum Chordata; class Mammalia; order Artiodactyla; family Bovidae; genus Redunca; species Redunca redunca. Next base: position 115,531 of record SJYQ01002537.1, on the reverse strand, counting down.
CATTTGTCTCACTGCTTTTACTGTCTCTGTAGAAGGCTTTTTTTTTCCCCCACTCGGGCTTAAGTACCACCTGAAGAGAGAAGCCTTTTAAGGCCTGGGAGACTGGCCAGTGCCCTTTGTCCTTCTGTTCACCTACTAAAAGGTAGCATTGTTAACCTAATTCAGCAGGGCCCTGGCTCAGTATAAACACTGCTCAATAGAGCCAGAAAGACTAATTGAATTGTACAATACATCATTCTTCAGCAACAGTTTCAAGTGGATTGTACTTCATTTTCCAAAACACCGTCCATTTCTTCCTCATTTAAAATTTTTAAATATAGCAAATATTTAACCATTATAAACAAAACATTTGAACCCCGTTCCATCGTTCCCTGCTGAACGGTGAGCTATGTGAGGGCAGGGTCCTGCCCATTGTGGTCTCCACTGAGTGGCCAGACACCTGCTCTGGTGTCTGCCATGGATGTACCTGTGTCTTCAGACCTCAAAATGAGGCATCATTTAGCCCCGTCAGCTGCTCTTTCCAGTCTGATTACGTAGTCCAAGGTTTTGGCTGATTCTCGGTGCCTCTCTGTGAGCACCATCTGCAGAGACTCTTATCTTTTCTGACTCTTTAACTGCAAGATCCCAAAGGACCACGCAACAGAACAGGCATCTCAACAACAATTGCTTCTATGTTGAAAATGACTTTTATTAGAAAAAAGCATTGATGCTTGTCTTTTGCACCTCTATAATTACATATTAACTTTTTTTTTAATTTTTTGAAATTTTTATTTTAACTTTAGTTTACTTTACATTACTGTATTGCTTTTGCCAAACATTGACATGAATTCACCACGAGTGTACAAGCGTTCCCAAACATGAATCCCTTCCCACCTCCCACCCCATACCATCTCTCTGGGTCCTCCCCTTGCACCAGTCCCAAGCATCCTGCATCCTGCATTGGATATCGACTGGCGATTCGTTTCTTACTTGATAGTATACATGTTTCAATGCCATTCTATAATAAAGAACATGGTAATAGTGAATTTCATAAACACATGTTTTAATCAACATACAATAACCATACATTTAGTTACTGGGCTTCCCTAGTAACTCAGCTGGTAAAGAATCCGCCTGCAATGCAGGAGACCCCAGTTTGATTCCTGGGTCAGGAAGATCCGCTGGAGAAGGGATAGGCAACCCACTCCAGAATTCTTGAGCTTCCCTGGTGGCTCAGCTGGTAAAGAATCCACCTGCAATGCAGGAGACCTTGGTTTGATCCCTGGGTTGGGAAAATTCCTTGGAGAAGGGAAAGACTACCCACTCCAGTATTCTGGCCTGGAGAATTCCATGGACTACAGTCCATGGGGTTGCAAAGTGTCGGACACAGCTGAGCAACTTTCACTTTTTTAGTTAGCGCGTGTACAGATTGATCAAGTTCATGGTTGTGTCTGCTTGTTGTCCCGTCCTTACCCACCTAGTGCATTTCTGTTTATCTTTCTAGACCTTGAGCCAGTGTCACCTGCTTTGCCAGGCCTGCCCTGGCTCCTAGCTCCCTTCTTCCCAGCATGGTTGACGTCTCCCTCCTTCAGGCTCCCAGTGGACCTCATCCATGTCCCTTTGTGGTGGATGACTGGCTATGTGCTACATGTATATTTTTGTTTTAATTATTGGTCTGTTATACTCAACAGCTGGAGAAGGCAATGGCACCCCACTCCAGTACTCTTGCCTGGAAAATCCCATGGATGGAGGAGCCTGGTAGGCTGTAGTCCCTGGGGTTGCTAAGAGTCGGACATGACTGAGCGACTTCACTTTCACTTTTCACTTTCATTCATTGGAGAAGGAAATGGCAACTCCAGGGACGGGGGAGCCTGGTGGGCTGCCATCTGTGGGGTCGCACAGAGTCAGACACGACTAAAGCGACTTAGCAGCAGCAGCAGCAGCATACTCAACAGTGAATCCCAGGAGGTTAGGGAGCATATCCTGTTTATTATTCATCAATACTCTTCTAGAGTGGAAACAGTGGATTTTCAGTTTTGTTAATGAGCAGAGTTGTTTGTTCTGTTTATGCTGAATTCCAGTCTTACTCCCAGTACTAGAGAGGTTCCAGTGGAATCTTTGTGGAGAGGTCCATGTCCTCATATCAGTGAATTGGTATGTAAAGATTCCCCCAAACCACCCACGGGTCATACATTAGTTAAGCTGTAGCTCAGGTGCATTTTTTTTTTTTTTCTGTTTATCTCTACTGACAAATGACATTTTAAAATCAGCTTTCATACTCATGGTGTTTACTGCCAGAAGTGGTTATAGAGTTGGCTGCATCTATTGGCTAGAGTCAGCCCAAGTCCATGAGCGTGTACTAAGTCGCTTCAGTCATTTCCAGCTCTGTGATCCCATAGACTGTAGCCTGCCAGGCTCCTCTGTCCGTGGGATTCTCCAGGCAAGAATACTGGAGTGGGTTGCCATGCCCTCCTCCAGGGGATCTTCCCAACCCAGGGACTGAGACACCAATCTCCTATGTCTCCTGCATTGGCAGGTGGATTCTTTACCACTAGTGCCACCTGGGAATCCCCCAGCCCAAGTCTAGACCTTTACTAATAAAAGCAACTCTTTTCTGCTCACTAAAGTGTACGTTTGAGCTTGTTTTCTATGCATATTGTTCTGTATATAATATCCTTTTTTCCCCCTTTTTGGGAGCTATTCTTTCATTCCTTTCGATGTACATGGTTTACCTATCTTTTTAAAGTAACTACTTTATAAAAATACTATAGAATATGTGTACATATAGATGCACATAGTTTTAGTTTTTAAAATCAGCATTGCTGTTAAAAGAGTCTTAATGAATTATTTTTAAAACTTTTTATTTTGAAATAATTGTAGATTCACTGGAAGTTGTGTAGATAATGTAATACAGAGGGGTCCTATGTATTTTTCACCCACTTTGCCCACTGGGTGTATCTTAAATAACTGCAATACAATATATATTTTTAAAACAACAGGAAATTGACATTGGTATACTGAATCTGTATACTTCTGTCATTTTATCATATGTGTGAAAGTGTTAGTCACTCAGTCATGTCCAACTCCTTGCAACCCCATGGACTGTAGCCCACCAGGCTCCTCTGTCCATGGGGTTCTCCAGGGAATCACACAAAACAAAAAACAGAGTTAATATGTGTTGTAATTCCTTTCAATGCCCAGGTTTCTTTTACCAGTTGAGTTTCTTGGAAGAGAGAAAGAAAAGCCATATTTTATACTTAGTTACACTATGGGCTTTTTTATTTGGCTGTGTTCAGAAAATGATGTCATTTTGGTATTTAAGCTATGGTTCCTAGTTGGGGAGGAGGTGTGGAGAGCCGGGTTTTGCGCCGGTGCTGATGGAGGAAGTTTCTCTCGTAGGTGTCTAAGCAGGCCAAAGAGTTTCTGGAGTACGTGTACGAGGAGCCCCTGATCGACATCCAGCAGCAGAACCCCATGCTGTACGGACACGCCGAGCCGCTGGCCACTGTGGTGCGGCTGCGGCAGCGGCTGAAGTCACTGCGAGCCTATTTGTTCAGCTGCCGGGCGGCGGTGGCCGAGGATCTGCGCCGCAGGTAAGAGTCATAAATGTCAGACAGCTCCGGTTTGTTTTTCTTTCCCGCCCCGGGAGGGTGGTTAGATGATCTCCGAGGGCCTTTACAACGCAGAGTAGCTGGAATTCTGTGGTTCTCCCTCAGGGCTCATCTCTGACTTTTTCCTCTGAGGGCCTCTGTCTGGTTGAGCCAAACACAATGAAAATAATATCTCAGCGGAACTGAAGGCTTTTAACCCATACATCGAGTTCCCACGATGGTAAAGACCTGTCTTTACCTATAGGTTAACTTGAGATAATATTCATGGAAGTGTCTTCATTGATTGTAGCATCTTATAGTTTCTCCAATTTCAGTTCCTATTATCGTCAGTGAAAATAAACATGTTTGAAATATTTCATAGCTCAAAAACATTTTGTTTCAATGAGAAGTTAGTAAGTGGTTATTCAAATCTTATTTTACAGACAGAAACAGACTTGGTAAATGATACAGGAATTAAAATATATTTAAAAAAGAAAAACAACCCACCATAAAAAGGCTCAGGATTCTGCCTTTTCATGTTATCATTGGCATAGGCTGCTTTTCCATAGGTTGGTTATGTCCAAGTTTATGGAACACACAAGTCCATACTAAGCTCAGAACCTTAACATAAAATTGAAGTTAAAAAATGTGCCTGCTCTCATCAAATTCCTTCTTTTACAGTTAGGTTTTATTGGCATTTAAATTCTCACCCTTGGTATACACAAACTAGCTTATACTTGAAATAATTGTTCTTGGTGTTCATAAGTACCTAAACATATCTTTTAATTTTTTTTTTCATTGCAACTTGAAGGCATACATTAGTCATGGTTTTTGGAGGCAAGTGTATATGAATAAGAAGCTTCAGAAAGTGATCGTTTGCTATTTGAAATCTAATTAATATCCGAAGAACCCCAGGCCTCTGAAGATGTTTTGAAAAGAACTAAATGTAGATAGTAAAGGATATGTAATATCTAGACAAGCTCTCATAAAAATAATAAAGGCAGCTGCCGAAGAGCAAAATGCCTCATAGTGGTAGCCATTCTTTCACCTGGCTGATTTTCAGAAAACACTAGAAAGCAGTGAAGATTTATTCTTGTAAAGTCTAGGCAAATCTTAATTTTAAAAGATCGGGGCTTTGCCTGAAAGGCAATAAAAGTGTGTGTTTCCAACAAATTTACCAACCAAGCTAGATACAAGATTCTTAACATTCAAAGTATGTTTGTTCTATTACTCTCAGTACCTTTTGGCTTTGCTCAGAGCTGGTTTTTCTTTGTGCTTTTCTTGTTGAATAACGTTACAATCTATACACGGAAATCTTGTTGGGTACCTTTATGATGTAATGTTTTGCTTTGGTTAAATATGCCAAATCTGGGCATACATTTAGAAATTAAATAGGAGATCCTCTCTTCATATGGATGACTAAGCATACCTACGCTGTTCCAGCAGTTTGGTGGCTTACCACCATGTACTACTACGCCTTATGGCCAGACCACCAGGAAAGGAATGGAAGTTCTAGAGAGAAGGCGGTCCTGGGGCTGTGAGAGTGAAAACAGGAGTCTTTTTTTTCCCCCTTCATTTCTCTTTCCTGGATTTGTTCATGACCATTATTCAGTGTAGTGCCTGGGAGACGGTGCGTGTTTAGTAAGTACTGAACGGATGGATGTAAGGAGGGATGAGTGATGAGTGGATGTCTGTTACAGTGTCACTTTAGACCACTGAGCCATGGCTGGTAGCCCAATTCAGAGGAAGGCGTCATCTTCAGATTCTTCTTTTTCTTACTTCCCTGTCAGTTAGCACAGTGTTTGAACCTTCAGAAATTGTTGTTGAATAAATGAACAGACCAAATCAGCACAAAAAAGATTTGGTTGGTTCTGTTTCTGGGACAGCTCTCAAACCTTTCCTTTGCTTTTCACTTCCAATGCACTCCCCTGGTTCAGTCTCAGGACCATTACAGTAGCCTGCTAACTAGTCCGTCACACTTGGGTTTCTTTCCTCTCCAACTGAACCTTCACATCAGACAAATTATTAAAGCGCAAGTATGGAATTAAAGATCTGCCCCAATCTAACCCAGTATTTTGTTCCACTCTCTCAAACACAAATAATTATTTAATTCTCCCCTCAGTACATTCTGTTGTGGGAATTAAATGGGTTTTTACAACTGCAGGGCTTAACAGTAGTGCCTGTTCACAGTAAATAATAAATACTATTATTACTAATACTGCTTCTTACCCTAGATTGTTCTTGTCTCTAGCTTTAAAAATCTTCGTTAAACGAGTCCACTTAAAAGCCACCCCTGATGCTCTGTAACTGGAATCGGGCCCCTTCTCCTGCTACTCACTGTGTCCGGAGAGGGGTGGGCAAGAGGAAGTGGGTTGGAGCGCTAGTCTGGCACAGGGCCTGTGGTTTCTGGGTATGCGGTGCATACTTATCTGTGCATTTGTTGCATAAAAGTGGGTGGAGCGGGAGGCTCCCTAAGACTTCCTAAGAGCAAAGAATAAGACGATGATTCCTACAGAGCCTTAGAAGAGGTGCTATAATTTTTTGTTGTTGTTTTAGTTTCTGTATATTTATATAATCTCTGAGGTTGCCAAGCTCTCCAACCTGGCACAGAGAAAAGTACACCAGTAGCAAGCAGGACTCATAGCTTTGGGATGGGGGTGGTTTTGGGGGAAGTTAAGAACTTTTTTGGATTTATTTTAAAATATGACTGTTTAGTGAAATATGTCTAAGATTTTCTGGGATGTCCATACTTCTTACAGCTGGACCATGCTTATTCATTCTGCCGTCTTCAGTGTCTATAAAAATAACCATTTAACAGAGAGGATTGCCCACCTCATGCTAAAATGACTGTCACCAGAAGCCATCTCTTACCTGTCTTTCACTTTTATGCAGAATCTGACTTTTTAAAAACAAAATCAGTCAACAGTACCTTCAGCGACAATAAGCTTGTTCAAAAGCAGGACACTTAAGGTTTCCTTTGTTTCACCTGGGGAACCACCTCTAGAGTAGGGATGGGGGGTAGTTTAGACAGTGAGAAGGACCTGCTGGGCACAACTAACCGTATAGATCCTTGATAGAAATTAAAAGAGGGAGGAGTTGATGAGCAACAAGGGAACCAAAATAGAGCAAGGGAATCCAGTTCTTATCTAGTCGTAAAAGGCATTCTCTCCCTGCCTGGGTTTTACCTCCATATAAAAGTTGCCATTAATCTCCAGCAAGTAGGTCCAACATGCTGAAGACCTGTCAGTGCTCTATAAACAGAATAAAGCAAACTGTTAATATTGCTGTCGTGAGGAACCTGGAAACAGACTGATTAATTGTATGGGCGCTAGACCGCCAGGGAGCCAACTTTGGTCATCGCCTTATTAGGGAAGTCGCAGTTGGCTTTTAGGCCTGACGTTACAATGACCGTCCGGTTTTTATCCTCACTGTTTTTGTTATTGTTGTTAAACGAACGCCTTGTTCTTGAACCCGAACTGCAAATCTTGACTGGCAGGGGTGATTAGTTTAGAAAAAGTCAGTGTCTTCCACGAAGTCTAAAATGTTTATAGTGCTGACAATTCACGGCCTCTGAGGACTCCCAGATGGTGACCCTGCTGGATCAGTTCAAGGTCTAGTTAACTTTTCACGAGAAGAATTATTTATAATGTCCACATGTGGAGGTGCGTGAAGTACTCTGTGGAAAATCTTCGCACTGTCAGGATACATCCGGATGAGCAGCCGTTAAGGACGTGTTCAGGAGAGACCCCAGGAAAAGCTGGCAAGGGCTTCCGGCCTGCATGCCCCGCTGAACACAGGAACGGTGGGATCCAAGCTTACATCAGAAGTCATAAATGGTCACCTCGGGGCCAGGTTTGCCCTCAGACATGTTTTGTTTGGCCTTTCAGTGATGGTCCCACCAGGTTCTAAAGTTGCAAAATAGTAGCAAATGTCTGACCGACTCAGTAGACATGAATTTGAGCAAACTCTGGGAGATAGTGAAGAACAGCGAAGGCTGGTGCAATCCATGGGGTCGCAAAGAGTGGGACGTGACTTAGACACTGAACAACAGCAAAAACGAACATTTAAATAATTAGGCCTTTTCATGCTCTCACAAAATAAAGCTCTCTGGTTTCTCTTAGGAAATCAGAAGCTCTGAGTACACAAATCTTCCCTCATTCCTGGATGTAGCAATCAGCATTACATATTAGACTCTTCACTTTGCCATAATCTCTGCCCCTCCTGTTATCTCCCCAAACCCACTGACAATTGGTGCATAATATGTTGCTGCCCTGTGTTTCTCATCCTCAGCCCATTTCACTTATTTGTGATGGTGAGATAATCATGATTTTGTCAGTTAAAAAGTACTTTCCCGTAAATATACTCTTTGGTCTTTACAACAGCCCTTCTAATAGGTAAGACATGGTATTTAGAAAGAATGGAAGGAACTATGACTCTGAGATGCTACGTGACTTGCCTGAGGTGACAGAGCTGGCAAGGAGCAGAGTTCACACTTGGAACCAGGCTTTCTGATGCTCAAATCGCTGCTACTTTCCCAGGGGCATTTGCTGGTGGCAGTGATGTCCAGAAGTTTCTAGACTCTTCCAAGGAATAACCCCTTTTATTTCTCCTGAAGGACTTCATTGAGGTTGTCTAGGAGAGTGTGAAGGCAGCGAGGTGGAAGACAGTAATGTCTCTTGTATGGGAAGGTGCGATTGCCGTACTCACTGCCAGCGCTGGGCTTGGAGAGCAAGGCATGACTTAGCACTAATGAGCACACTTTCCTCTAGGTTTGTGTTTACCAGATCTTTCTGTTGCATAGACCTGTAAATGTAGAGGTGTCCATAGGGTTATCTTATCCATGTCTAAAATAAATATTACGATCTCTTTCTCACCATCATTTCATAAAAGAACATAATAATGCAAAAAAAAACGTGAACAGCAATCAAACAGCTTTTTAAAGTCAAATAGATTTAAAATTCAATCTACTATTCTATTTTTGGTCTCATTTTTGCCTTGGATTGCTGAAAAACATTGCCAGAGCAATACCAGTTGTTTGGACTAGCTTTTCAGAAATCCTGAATCAAGTCATATTTTCTCTTTTGAATGCTGAAGTGCAATTATCCAGTCCAAAGAAAGATATTACAGAAATCACTTGGTGGATGCCTGAGTATTTCCTATTCTCTACCATTAACAGATGATTGGGGTTTTGGGTGCCTGGTGAATCCAAAGTTCCTATTGTGATAAATATTTAAAACTAGTTTCTCTCCAACACTACTTGAAGCCAATAGGCAATATTATGCCTGCCTTCCCAGTGACTTAGAACACAAGTGTGATGGTTCTGGGGGAACAGGTAGTCCTACTTGTTTGTTTAGTTCAGTTCTTTGCTTAGACCATTCTAAACAATTTAACAGCTTAACTTAGAATAAGTCACCTTTTGCTGTCTTCAGTCTCACATTTCATTTGAAATTATATCCAGTATTAGTTCTCACTGAACTACCAGCTTTATTGAACAGTGAAAAATTTCTATCATAAAACCTGGCATTTTTATTAACTTTGTCTAGCCTGCTGAGTGCCAGAAAAATATGAATGTGTATGTGTGTCTATCCTGTCAGACTGTCCTTGCCTCCTCTTCCTTTAAGCAAAATTCAGCAGCTTGCTCAACTCTTAGAAACAGTCCCCAGAAATGTCATTTAATATACCAGATTCCTTTCCCAATTCTTTGCTCCTTACCCCCAGGGAAAGCTGTCTGTCTGACTGCTGAGTTCACTAGACAGGAAGCTAAGTCCAGAGATTGAAACATCCTTTGGGTGTCCACTAGCATCTCAAACTTAATATGGTCAAAACTGAGCTAGTAGCCCCTCCCCCACTTCTGTTGCAAACTGCTCCGGCTGCAGGAACCCCATCCGCCTTACTGGCACCTCCACCCATCCAGTTGTTCAGGCCAAACACCTTTCTCTCAGTTCTGAATCCAACCTATCAACAAATCCTATCAGTGTCACCTTCAAAATATATCCACTCAAATTGAAATCGTCATAAAACCATCACTTCCCCTGCTACCCTCTAGGTCCGAGCCATTGTCACTGTCCCCTGGATTATCGCGGTAACTGGTCTCCCCCGTCAGTCTGTTCTAAGACTACAGTTAGAGTTAATGTGTACATTAGATGATGTCACCCCGACTCAGACTACCTGATAGCTTCCCCTCTCTTCACCCAAGTAAAAGCCAAGGGCGAATATGGCTGATTCCCCAGCCCCTCTCTGCCCTCATCCCCTGATATGTGTCCCCTCCTTTACTCTGTTCCAGCCAGACCAGCCTTACAGTCCTTGAGGACAGCACACAGGCTCCCACGTGAGATTCTGTGCTTGTTTTCCTCTTCCCCAAGTAACTGCATAGCTGGCTTCCTTATCTCCCTTAGATCCATATGCAGTCATTGTGTTCATGAGGCATCCTTGGCCACTTAATTTGAAATTGCACCCAGCGGCCTCCCTGACACACACGCTTCATCTTTTTAGTCTCTGCTTATTACCATGTAATGTAATGTTTTATATGGTCTGTCTCCCTCTCTGGTGCCACACATATGGCTGTGGAGGTCATGCTTTTCTCAGCCTGTATAGCCGTGCCCAAAGACCCTGTGCTCTCCATACTAGATGTAAGCTACGAAAGGTCATGGCTTTTTATCTGTTTCGTGGTCTTAGGCCCTGCTGTATCTCCAGAGCCTTGAACCATACTATGTGTGTGTGACTGTGTGTGTTAGTCACTCAGGCATGTCTGGCTCTTTGCGACCCCATGAACTATAGCCTGCCAGGCTCCTCTGTCCATGGAATTTTCCAGGCAAGAGTACTGGAGTAGGTTGTCATTTCCTACTCCAGGTGATTTTTCCAACCCAGGAATTGAACCCAAGTCTCCTGCTTGGAAGGTGAATTCTTTACCACTGAGCCAAGGCTTCCCAGGTGATGCCAGTGGCAAAAAAAAACCTGCCTGCCAGTGCAGAGACGCCAGGGACTTGGGTTCAATCCCTGGGTCAGGAAGATCCCTTGGGGAAGGAAATGGCTACCCACTCCAGTATTCTTGCTTAGAAGATTCCATGGACAAAGGAGCCTAGTGGGCTAGAGTCCATGGGGTCATAAAGAGCTGGACATGACTTAGCAACTAAAACCACCAACAACAACCACTGTACATACTACTTTTAACCCAATCATTTTGCTTAGTATATTGTGAACATCTTTTTATGCCAGTAAATATTTGTCTAAAGCATCATGAATCACTGAGTGAAAATGGTATTTTGATGCGTGAACATTCTGATGCACCCTCAATCTTAGAAGTATGTGAGGATATTATTCAGTGTACCCAACAAAAGATTGCATGAAAGAGCTGAAAGAGATCATTTCATAGCAACAACTCCTCATCTCCCTACCTCCCAGTAAGTAAGAGATATTAGGTAGAGGGATTATCTGTTACAGAGAGAAAAGATCGCATGCTCTTGTGACTTGAATACACTTAATGTCTCCTCTGGCAGCCTCGTTCTTAAAACATAGTCTACACAGACTTGACTTGCGGTGTTTCTGAACTGAAAATGAGGAGTGTCTATACCCAAAATCTAAGATCCAAATGTGCAGCCGATCATTAGCCAAAATCTGGTTAATACTGAATTTTAGAAGGATGAGCCCATTTTAGGTACAATATTATCACTAAATTAGTCTCATTAAAGACCAGAGATTATTAGCACTTCAAATTTATAGATAACACCTCTTTAAGCCCAGTTAAATGAACACAGCTCTTTATGTTCTCTGTAAGATTTAATATTGGCTAGACTTTGTGGCTAGTTTTTGAGTTAGCTAGTTAAAAGTGTCTTTGGGGCTTTCCTCTCAACAGATTAGCTATGTGAATCTATCAAGACTCAAAACCTACTAAAACACAAAATTTTACTTTGATAGTTTTTGAAAGCAGCCATTCTCAGTCTCCTTCAAGAATTCCTTTTCCCTTGAATGACTCGAAGAACCAAGGTTTTCAAGTCAGCTAAGCACCTCATCTCCTGAGCCCCTCCCCTCACCTCGGTTTTCTCCAGAAATCTCATTCAGGAAATCATGTATATAAGTGCTAGTATCAGCACTCTAAAAAGGAGCTGCAGACTGTCTGCAAAGCCATCATTCAAAACTAAAACATTAATAAATTTTGAGAAAGGAGCTCTGACAAGTTATATATTAATTTTACTATAATGTACACAGAACTTTTTATTTATCGAGAAATCCATAGCAAGTTAAAAAGTGATTTTATCTTATTCTGAGATTAAATGAAATCTGTAGATTATAAAAAATCATTTTCTAAGAGATGACAGAAAAATAAAACTCATGGCAGAAAAAGTGTTATATTCTTGGAATCGTGGCATAACATAGGGATTTGAGCTAGGATCTATAATGTGATAAAATCTGTCACTTTTATAATCAGACCCCAGAATAATAACAACCCAAATTATTTCCTAGATATTTCTACTCCAGGCTTTAGATCGAAGAAACTTAGGCACAGTTTCTGAATGAACATGTAAAAGAGACCCTTTTTTCCCATACCTGTCTGCCAAGATATAATATCTGATGCAATCTTGCTACTTTTTCAACCAATGAGATTAGCAAAATGAAGTATCTAGAGAAATGATTGAAGCTTGTTTTCTTCCACATGGATGGCTATCGCAATATCTGCCTTTGATTTAAAATTGTTCTTCCATTAGCTGGGAGCATGGCTGGACCTAAGAGTCCTGTCCATATCCAGTCTAATGTAAGTATTTCAGGAACATTTGTAGCTCATATCAAGAACACCAAATTGCATCTCCCTGGGAATATTTCACCATGCTTTTTGCTGATTTCGGTGTGGGTATATGTGCCCTCCAAAGGAAAAATACTGCAGCCCTTTCCATTCCATACAAATTATCTCACCTGGAGCACTCACTCTTGGAAAACACAGTAATACTTCATGAATGAATGGTTTTCCTTTCTAAATTACTCCTTATGCACTTCTACACATAATCTTCCTTTAGATCCTTACGGTCTAGAATCAGAATTGGAGATTTTCCCTTGGTGTTGTCTTTTTCATTGTGTATATCTGTGTGTGTGTGTGTGTTTAAGAGAGAGAGTGATAGAGAGACAGACAGAGATACATGTAGAAGAAGGGAGGGAGATGAGTCTGTTTTTTAACTTATTTATTTTTAAAATATTTATTTATTTGGCTGCTCTGGGTCTTAGCTGTGGCATGTGGAATCTACTTCCTTGACTAGGGCTCACCCAGGCCCTTATATTGGGAGAATGGAGTCTTAGCCATTGGACCACCAGAATTCTAACTTATTTATTTTTAACTGGAGGATAATTGTCTTACATTACTGTGTTGGTTTCTGCCGTATAGCAACATGAATCAGCCATAGTTATATGTATGTCCCCTCCCTCTTGGACCTCCCACTCACCTGCCACCCCATCCCACCCCTCTAGCACCAGTTTTGAGCTCCCTGTGTTACACAGCAAATTTTCACTGGCTATCTGATTTCATATATGGTAATGTATATATTTCAATGCTGCTCTCTCCATTCGTCTCACCTGCTCCTTCCCCTCACCCTGTGTGAAATGAGTCTTTAAATCATATCTGTTACATGTGTTAAGATATTTTCATTTTAATCATTGGGTTTTTAATGCCAGTTATGCAGCTCAAAGAACTGAGCTTTAGGGATATGGCGATATTACTAAATCTATGGAATCCTGCAAAGGGTGTGCCTACTTCAGGGCCTGACTTAGTCCCTTTTCTTTCATGAGCATCAGGGCTCAGTGGAAACTGAGTTTAAGTCCTCAGAAATTAGTCAGGTTAAATGAGTCTTGATGTGTTTGACTCAGTGCCCTGGTACAAAATAGAAGAGGACTCCCTACTTGTTTTATATAGACTCCTGCTTTTGATTTCATAGGCCATTATTTCTGCATTTTTAACCCCAAGTGCCACCTATATAATATAAGAGATCTGAATCGTTCATGACCTTTTTTCCCTTTGAATCTTTCCTTGCTTTTCTCATTGGGACCATCTGTAAATGAAGCCTGACTTACCTGCTCAGTATGTCAGGAAGTTCTAAAGGTGATAAAATAGAAGTAGTTGGCGCGAGAAACAGTTGGGCTGGTTGGTTTTCATGATCCTTCAGCAGGTTTCTTCATTGTCCTTTGGTATCAGAGAACTTGACGGTGCCGCCTGCTAGCGATGCAGTTTTCCCTGTCGGTGAGTGAGGCGTGGAGCTGACTCTCCTCATGATGTTTGTCCTCTGGCTCTGGCGTCAGGACAGTTACCCTGGCATGAGCAGGGCCGTCCTCGTGCTTAGCCTGCTGGTGACATGCTGTCTGCCCTGATGATGACTAGGCCTGCAGAACAGCGAGATCACTTACTGCACAGAAAACCCTAAACACAGCCTCCTCACCAGAAACCAAGGGCAGCACCCTCCTGCAGCAAAGAGGCTGTTTACCAGAGCACTCCCAAGCCAGACAACCTTCCCTTGATTTGTAGCTTTCCGTTCCTAGGATGTTGAAGTCGGAAGGGAACACTGGGGAAATTAGTAATTATGTTTTACATAAAGTCTTAGTAGAAACTTGAAGCATTTCGGTGAAGAAAAGAGTGTGTATGTACATGCACCCTCACCCATGGCAAACGTTTATTTGGAAGAGCTCCTAGTGGGGTCCGTGTCCCCTTTCCTCTAGGCCTTTCTAGGCTCAAGAGCTCAGGCTTTCTTTTTCCCACTTTTCTATCAGTAGCTTCTGATTCTGCACTGGCTTCTTCAATATTAGCACGTGAATATGCCCAAGTGGCTTCCATCTCTAAGAAAAGAATCCTTTCTTAGTCCTGCATCCTTCTGTAGCTATGGCCCAGTTTCTCTCCTTTAAAGTGAGTTTCTTAAAAGAGTAATCCACGGCCCTTCGCCCCTCTGCAGTCTGGTGTCCTTCTTCCTCCCGAAGTCACTAATGAATTCCATTTTGCCAAATCCAGCAGGCACTTTTCAGGCCTTGTGAGTGTCTTTCCCGGGTTATCTGACCTCTCTGGGCCTCTGATGCCGTTGACCCTTTTTGTCCTTAAAACTCTCTCCTCCTTTGGCTTCGTGGATGTTGGCTCTTCTGCTTTTTCTCCTGTCAGACTGCTCCTTTGCAGCTTGCTTCCTGCAGCTGTTTTTGCAGTGGCACTGCTCTGCCGGCATCCAGTCTTTTCTGTTGCTCTAGTGTGTGCTGTCCTGGGTTGTTCCTCATTTTCATGTTTTCACCTGCAGGCGCCCAGCTCTCCTCTCTGAATACATGGATGACTCCACTTGGACGTTCCACAGACAGTTCCAGACCTCTTCCCCAACAACTGAGCTTCCCTTTCTCCTCATGGGCAACTCCTCTTCCTTATTCCCTGTGTCAGTGAATGGAATTTCCATTTACCAGCTTCCATTTACCATGAGCAGTGCCAGGCTTCTTCCTGGCTTCCGTTTCCTGGTAGTCTTCATGGCACGTAGATGGTGCTGCAGAAATCTGTCTGTGGTAGGCTCCCTTTCTCTCCAACCCAAGGGCAACCATCTAAATTCTGTTCAGGGTCCCATCATTTCTCAGCTAGTTTACCCCCAAAATTGTCCCATCTCTTTGGTCTCTTTCCCCTTCTGCTGTCAATGAACTTTTATAGGCACAAAGAATGAGTTTGAGCAAATTCCAGGAGACAGTGAAGGACAGGGAAGGCTGGTGTGCTGCAGTCCATGGGGTCAGACGCAACTTAGTGCCAACAGCAACAACACAGGCACAAATCTAATGCTGTCTTCCTCTTGCTTGAGGCACTCCTATGGCACTCATCTCTGTGGGTAGGCTGTTCTCCAGGCATCTAAGCTCGCTCATGTCCGGCTACACACTTTCCAAGCTCACACCTTGCAGTACCCTGGTTCCCAGCATGGGCACATACACACATATACACATACAGAGCTTGTTCCCTGAAAGAATTATGCTTGTCCTGGCCTCTCTGCTCTTACCCACGCTGCCCCCTCTACCTGGAATACCTGCCCTTCCACTCCTTCATGTGGGTTCTGACGTGTTGGTTCTGAGGCTTTTCCTGAACAGGTGTCCTGCAGGCTCCCTCACCCATGCACTCCATGCTGGAGCTGGAGTTATTCGCTTACTTGTCTGTTTATCTCACTTATTTGTAGGTATTAGGGGGAAAAAACTATGTCTTCTCCAAATTTCCTGTCCAATGTGTGCCCAGCACCTGCTTATTACAATGAAAATGTGTGCTGACTTTAGATTCTTCACCATGGTGGCAAGTCACTGAGGTCATAGGACTGAACTTCATTTGCCTTGAATTCCTATGCCATATGGTGATCACAAGTTGTTTTCTGACCAAAAAACTTCAATAACCATTCATTAAGCATATGAATAGTAAAATTATAAAATCAGTGCTGCCATGGTTCTCAAGAAGGTGCCAAACTTTGCCTCCCACATGTGAGCAGCTTCCCTAGCTCTCCTTGAAGTGGCTGTGTGCCCTGCAGAGCCCTGTAATGCTCCCCAAGCACACCTAGGGCCTGCAACCTCTCCACCAGCTCTTCCATAACTTACCCCTGGGAGGCCCCACTTGTTCCATCCATACCCTAAAGAGCTCCCATCAGCTGGGCCACCTTGTACACTGAAGCCACCATGGGGGAAGCCCTTGGCATCCTCCAAACAGGAAGTTGCCCTTGCTTTTCCTGGGCTTGGCTTTCATGTCCTTATTTGCCCTGCACTTCTCCTGTGGACATCAGCCTAAAGAAAATATTCCAAGAAAGACAAACACTGTGTGATATCACTTATGTGTGGAATCTAAAAAATGCAGCAAAGTAGTGAATATAACAAAGAAGAAGTGACCCGCAGATATAGAGAACAAACTCGCGGTTACCATTTCGGGAGGGGGGCAACAATATAGGATGGGAGAATGGGAGGTCCAAACTATCAGATGTAAGACAGGCTCCAGGATGTATTGTACAACATGGGGAATATAGCCAGTATTTTGCAATAACTGTATCATTCCAGTTTTAGTATATGTGCCGCCAAAGCGAGCACTGCAGTAACTGTAAATGGAAGGTAACTTTTAAAAACTGAATAAAAATTTTTAAAAAGAAGATATTCAGAGAATGTCTTACCAGTTCAGTCTGCCTTAAAGACATGGGCAATGAGAAAGAGGAACAAGCTGATGGGGTTATCTGAGCCCGTCTTTGAAACCCTTTTCCCCTCTAAGCAGAAAAGCAGGTCCTTCCCTTTAAATAAATCTTTTTCTTCTTTTATGTACATTAAAAAGTGTTTATTTACATTAAAGAGACACATTTTAATGCCACGCTGTCTTCCCTCTCAGGAAATTTATTCTTATATTTGACTTCAATGCTTTCTTGATATAATTTCCATCCTCATGGCGAAGAAAAGCTGACTGGCATTATCTGTCTTAAAAGTCTGTTTTTTATGGCCACCACTAAATCTCTTGGACACAACATCTCCTCCAAACACAATATGCTCAGTTCCTTTTTCTTTTCTGTGTATATTGCATTTTCCAGTTCTTTGAGTCATTAGGACTGAACTCTTGTAAATTATTAGTATTAGACACTGAAGAGAGCTAAAGAGGAGACAGCAAATAATGGTGCTTCTGGAAGGGCTGAGAATTTCTTCCAGAGGGAAAGAGAAAATAAATATGTGAAGTATATTTACACACAGAAACAACACATAGCTGACTTTAGCTGTATACAAATCATGGTAAAGGAGTATGAGAGATGACTGTGCCCAAAGTTGGTTAGTTATTGTGAGAAGAATGAGCAGTGTTTGGAGGCAATGAGGACCCACGTGGAGTGGAGAAAGTAGAAATCCTCTCTGTTGCTCATCAGCTGTGTTCATTGAACGTATCCATCTCCAGCCCTTAGCACAACACCTGGCTCATTTCAGGCACTCGGTACTGTTTGTTGACTGGACCACCAACTGACTGTAGTACTCCAGTAAGGGTAAACCAGTGTGATTCCACTCGTAAACCTGAATTAATTCTTATATCCTGTATACTCTCAGTTGTGGAAGTTCAAGGATTTTAGAGAAGAACTTGAAGTAGCAAAACATTAACGATACGCTACCCTGCTAGGGTTCATTTCAGTCATCTTCCTTCTAACATTTTCTCCAGCTGACCTTCATGTGTTCAAACCAACAGAAAAGGCAGGAGCTCACCTTGAAACGATTTTCCAGCCTACTTGTTCGGTTCACTCTGTCTCTTTTTCTCAGCTCTGCTGTCATTGCTTTCATTTTATTTAAGGGACTTCATTACGAAGCAGTTGCCTCTGAAAAAGATAATTCCTCCTATTCAACCACACTCAAACGTCCTTTGTCCCCATGTTAGATGACCATATTCTGCTGCCCTGGTGACCCCACAGAAAGACTGCATCCTAGGTTTGCTTCTCTGCACATATGTTTGGGTCTCAACTTGCAAGTGTTATATACATTTAAAAATATCTAAATGTAATCTTGTATTCTGGATTAGGCCCTTGAGGAGAAAAGACATTAGTGAAACAACTGGTGAAATCCGAATAAGTCCTAATTTACATAATTGTTCATTTATTCATTTTATCAATGAACCATGGCTCATGGTTGTGTAAGATTAGGGGAAGCTGGGTAATGAGTATAAGGGCAAACATTTCACAAAGGGAAATCAAGCACATGTGGACATCCTGGTTCTTTTCAAAGCAGTTTTTCAAGCATGAGAAAAATTGCAGACTACCAAAGTGTACTTCAGATACTTCTAGGCTTTGTAAGATAGACAAAACAACCCCTGTTCATACCAAGCCTCCTCCTATTCGGTTTCCTCCGAGGTCCATTCCCCCCCATTCCCAAACCTTCTGTGCTGATGTCAGGCGTGCCCCTGGCTCTCCCACGTCTCTCAACCCCACATCTCCGAGGGCCACACTTGCTGTCCCCTGCACAAGCACTTGCTGTTCAGCACAGATAAATCTCAGTGCTTTATCCCGTCCCCCAGCAGCCTGCCCTGTGTTGGCCAGTGACATCAGCATCCTGACATCCCAGCGAAGTATTTCAGAATCACCTTCAGTTCCTTTCTCCTTTTTCACCCATTCCAAGTGTTGTCAGTCCTCCCAAAGGGTCTCTTGTGTCTATGCACTCACCCATTTCCTTTCACCTTGTGGTTACCCTAGGCCACAGGTACCTGGTCAGGACTGTCCCTGCCTACCAGTCTTGCCATCCTCCCCACTGCCTTCAGGAAGTGAGCATGACCCAGCACATCAGTGTAAGTTTCCTTCTTTTAAAAAATAACAATTGGTCTATATCGCTGCTGGCCTAAACAGTAATAAACACCTACCTGGAAGAGAGATGTATTATACAGCTAAATTAGACAGTCAGTTCATACCCACCTCTCTCCTTCTTCCATCCTTATCTCCAGAAAGTAGAGGAAGCACAGGCCTTTGGAGTCAGAAAGTCCTGGCCTTGAAGCCCAACTCTGACCCTGGACAAATTAGTCTTTGCCTCTGAGCTTCAGTTTCCTCTTATGTAAAATGGAAGTGGTACCTACCACGTGGGGCTGTTGTGAGAACTAAAATGAGATGTTTATCGAGGGCCACACCCAAAGCAGGCGCTTCATTGTTAACCCTGTAGGGGCCATGAGGAACAGGTCTCTTGATGATCGCTGTACCCTATGTGTATGGATTGAAAATGGAAGTTGGTCATGTCTCCCGGGCCCTCTTGGGCCCATGGTCTACCTTCTGCAACAGGGGCCTCTCAGCAGGAAAGCTTCATCGCACAGGGAGGGACTGAGCACTTTCCCTGCACAGTTCCCAGCCGGGCGGGGACTGCGTGCTGCTTCCTGTCACGTGTGCAGCCCCGAACCACTAGAGCTGAAGGGCTCCCAGCCTCAGGAAGTGAATTCCATTCTTCAGAGTACAAGGACCGTGACGCTCAATGGTCTGTTCTCACGCTGTGGATGAAACAGGGATTTTCAGCAGCATTCTTCAGAATCTATCATCCTTCCCAGGAGAGAGCCAAACTATTAATACAAAATGCCTATTGGGGGCCTCCCTGCCCGGGGACTTTTTCTCATTGGTCCAATGCCCTTTCTTTCTTCAGTGGCCTAGTACAGTAGCTGGCACATATCTGTGCTTAATCAGAATTGAATGGATAGAAAGATGAATGGAAGAATGAAGGATTTAATCTCTAGGATTTGTCCAGTAATACACACTTAATTGAAAGACTGAATAATGAATTCCCCAATGAGCTAGGTATTAGACCAGTGATTCTAAACCTTGGCTGCTCTAGTTACCAGGAGAGTTTTTGTTTTAAGACTGATTTCTGGGTTCTACTGATTCCTGTGCCCTATTATTTTCTAAAAGCTCCCAAATCATTCTAATAGACAGCCAAGGTGGGCACCTACCATGCTGGGCCAATCTAAAAGTATGTACCCCATGCATAGCTCTTACATCCAGTCACCATGTTGTAATTAACAGTTTCTGATCTTTCCCTCACTTGACGTTATGCTCCTTGAGCTCTGATACTGGGACTGTCCAGTTCATAACTGTCTTCCAGTGCCTGGCACAGTGCTTGGCATATTGTAGATCATCATAAATGTTTGTTAAGTGGAGACGGTTTCTTTCATTTGGGTAGTTCTATGCAATTTTCTTGTATTCTAAGGCAAAGACAGAAAATGCTAGCACTGTGAGTTTTGTTTTATGTGAGAGAGAGAGAGTGTGTGTGTGTGTGTGTGTGTGNTGGGTGGGTGGGTGGGTGGTGTTTTCTAGCCATCTATGCTTTGGTATCTATATACTTGTCCCTAATTCATTTTTTTCATTTTCACTCACTGTCACTTTTCCGGATGCTATGAACTGACAGCATCCAAAGATATTGGACTTTGTCAGGGAGCCTCAACTTGAAATATTTTGTCCTATTATTTCCATCCATACCTGGTCTCCAAAGCTCATCCCTATACATGTAAGAGGATAGTTCATTAATGTGAGGTCTGGCACCACCATCCTCATTAATGAACCCACAGGAGCCTCTAGAAAAAGACACACAGGTTGCTACTCTCGTTGATTTTCTCAACTCCACAATCTATTCATTTAGACATAGAATAATAGAGCTGGAAAGATATTTAAGGTACCGAGTTCAGTCATCCTCATTAAACAGTGAAGAATTTGAAGCTACATAGGTTTTAGGACTTGCCTGAGATGACACACCGTTCAGGGGCACAGCTGGTGCAAGAAACTTGGCACTCAGGTCCTCAGGCCTGGACCACTGCACTGTACTCTGAGCATCTTGGAGTACATCAGAAATCAAGGATCACACTTTTACTTCCTCTTTGGTATCTGTGTTAGAAAGAAAAATACCTAGAAAAGGGTATTATTATAGGTTTCTCTGAGGATGTGGGGAGGAGGAGTTATTAGGTGGAAAGCGATTCTTGAATGAGAACTTAGAAACTTCACAGAAAAAAGCATTTTGTGGCAGTACCACAATTTGTGTTTCTGTCCTTGTTTTCAGAATTTTCCCCAGAGAATACCTCCTTCAACAGATCCACCTGTATTCCCTCGCTGATCTGCAGCAGGTAAGCACTTCATGGGGCCATTTCATGTCTGTTTTCTCCCCAGGGATGTGTTTTTGTTGCTTATGTTCTTGGTACTAAATTCTGTCATCATTTAGTTATATTCACAAGCCCAGATAATTATTTCCTATTAAGAATGAGAAAGCTTAATATAAAAAGATATTATAGGACAATAAGAAATGCTGGCTAGGATTTAGAGAAGCTGGAGCTCTCGTACACTTGCTGGTAGGAAGGGCAAGTGGTGCAGCCACTTAGGAAAATAGCTGGGCAGTCCCTTAAAAAGTTAAATGTAGAGTTTCCCTATGACCCAGCCATTCCACTTCTAGGCACGTACCCTAGAGAACTGAAAACCTATGTCCACATAAAAACTTGTACGGGAGTGTTCAAACATCATTATTCATGATAGCTAAAAAGTGGCAACAACTTGAGTGTTCATTAGCTAATGAATGGATAAACAAAATGTTGTATATCCACTTAAAGCAATAGTATTTGGACATAAAAAGGAATAAAGGGTACAACATGGATAAGCCTTGAGAGCATCATGCTGAAAGACGCCAGACAGAAAAGAATACATATTTATGGTCCTTATTTTATGTAGACTTTTCTTAGAATGTCCAAAATAGGCCCATCCTTAGAGACAAAGAAGGTGAGTGCCAGTGCCCAGGACAAGCCATGGGGTGAGGAGTGGCTGCTGATGGTGTGGGGCTTTCTTTGGGGATGATGAAAATGTTCTGTAGTTAGTTGTGATGGCTGCACAACTTTGTAACTGTACTAAAAACTAGTGAATTGTATACTTCAAAAGAGTGAATTTTATGATAGGTGAATTGAATCAGTAAAAAAAAAAAATTGTACAAGGAAAAAAGACATCAAGGACAATGAATATATTAAACTCTGACTTGTGTTCAAGCCAAACAGTTGGATGATGTTACATTAAAAAAAAAAGAGAGAGAGAACAGAGCATGTAGGAGCAAAATCATCTTTTTATACTTTTATTAGTAAACATATATCCTTTCAATGACTGACCAAGTTAACAGCCAGGAAGAAAACCAACCCAAAGTTCTGAATATGTTAGGCTTTGCTTAATCATTTAAATCAACAGCTCATTCTCTAACACGTTTTCAGTTGCTACATGAAAGCTTTGCTTTCTTTTCCATATTTTCTGGATTCTTTCAAGAGTCAATTACATAGTAATAATCAGTTCAGTTCAGTCACTCAGTCATGTCTGACTCTTTGCAACGCCATAGACTGCAGCACGCCAGGACTCCCTGTCCATCACCAACTTCCACAGTTTACCCAAACTCATGTCCATTGAGTTGGTGATGCCATCCATCTCATTCTCTGTCCTCCTCTTCTCCTCCCGTCTTCAATCTTTTCTAGCACCAGGGTCTTTTCAAATGAGTCAGCTTTTTCCATCACATGGCCAAAGGATTGGAGTTTCAGCTTCAACATCAGTCCTTCCAATGAACACTCAGGACTGATGTCCTTTAGGATGGACTGGTTGGATCTCCTTGCAGTCCAAGGGACTGTCAAGAGTCTTCTCCAAAACCACAGTTTAAAACCATCAATTCTTTGGCACTCAGCTTTCTTTATAGTCCAACTCTCACATCCATACATGATTACTGAAAAAACCATAGCCTTGACTAGATGGACCTTTGTTGGCAAAGTAATGTCTCTGCTTTTGAATATGCTATCTAGGTTGGTCATAACTTTCCTTCCAAGGAGTAAGCGTCTTTCAATTTCATGGCTGCAGTCACCATCTGCAGTGATTTGGGGGCCAAAAAAAAGCCTGCCACTGTTTCCACTGTTTCCCCATCTATTTGCCATGAAGTGATGGGACCAGAAGCCATGATCTTCATTTTCTGAATTTTGAACTTTCAGCCAACTTTTTCACTCTCCTCTTTCACTTTCATCAAGAGGCTCTTTAGTTCTTCTTTATTTTCTGCCATAAGGGTGGTGTTATCTGCATATCTGAGGTGATTGATATTTCTCCCGGCAATCTTGATTCCAGCTTGTGCTTCCTCCAGCCCAGCGTTTCTCAAGATGTACTCTGCATATAAGTTAAATAAGCAGGGTGACAATATACAGCCTTGACGTACTCCTTTTCCTATTTGGAACCAGTCTATTGTTCCATGTCCAGTTCTCACTGTTTGTTGCTTCCTGACCTGCATACAGGTTTCTTAAGAGGCAGGTCAGGTGGTCTGGTATTCCCATCTCTTTCAGAATTTTCCACAATTTCTTGTGATCCACACAGTCAAAGGCTTTGGCATAGTCAATAAAGCAGAAATAGATGTTTTTCTGGAACTCTCTTGCTTTTTCGATGATCCAGAGGATGTTGGCAATTTGATCTCTGGTTCCTCTGTCTTTTCTAAAATCAGCTTGAACATCTGGAAGTTCACAGTTCACGTATGGTTGAAGCCTGGCTTGGAGAATTTTGAACATTATTTATCAGTGTGTGAGATGAGTACAATTGTGCGGTAGTTTGAGCATTCTTTGGCATTGCCTTTCTTTGGGATTGGAATGAAATCTGACCTTTTCCAGTCCTGTGGCCACTGCTGAGTTTTCCAAATTCGCTGACATATTGAGTACAGCACTTTCACAGCATCATCTTTCAGGATTTGAAAGAGCTCACCTAGAATTCCATCACCTTCACTTGCTTTGTTCATAGTGATGCTTCCTAAGGCCCACTTGACTTCTCATTCCAGGATGTCTGGCTCTAGGTGAGTGATCACACCGTCGTGAGTATCTGAGTTGTGAAGATCTGTTTTGTACAGTTCTTCTGTATATTCTTGCCACCTCTTCTTAATATCTTCTTCTGTTAGGTCCATATCATTTCTGTCCTTTATTGAGCCCATCTTTGCATGAAATGGTCCCTTGGTATCTCTATTTTCTTGAAGAGATCTCTAGTCTTTCCCATTCTGTTGTTTTCCTCTATTTCTTTGCATTGATTGCTGAGGAAGGCTTTCTTATCTCTCCTTGCTATTCTTTGGAACTCTGCATTCAAATGGGTATATCTTTCTTTTTCTCCTTTGCTTTTCACTTTTCTTTTCACAGCTATTTGTAAAGCCTTCTCAGGCAGCCATTTTGGTTTTTTGCATTTCTTTTTCTTGGGGATGGTCTTGATCCTTGTCTCCTGTACAATGTCATGAACCTCTGTCCATAGTTCATCAGGCACTCTATCAAATCTAGTCCCTTAAATCTATTTCTCACTTCCACTGTATAATCATAAGGAATTTGATATAGGTCATACCTGAATGGTCTAGTGGTTTTCCCTACTTTCTTCAATTTGAGTCTGAATTTGGCAATAAGGAGCTCATGATCTGAGCCACAGTTAGCTCCTGGTCTATTATGTAATAATAATAGTAGTAGTAATTGTGACAACTTTCAGAACATATCAAACTGCTGTGATTCGGTTCTTTTCTTTGTTGTTTTGCCCTGAAGAAAGAAGGTCAACTTAATCTATGTTCAGATCCTTCACTCATTTTCAAGACTGAAAAAATAAAACCTTTAAAAGTAATTTCACCTCAAGGATTTTATGGGTTTTTTTTTTTTTTTTGCTCCCCCAGATGTAGGCAACTTATTTTAAATGGTAAGAATAGTACCAGTAAATGGTAGTTTTAGAGTGTTTATTAGAGAGGGCTGAGAGAACACTAGGGTTTGATTTTCACTTGTGCATCCAACTTAAATCTATTTGCACCTACCAGCTCTCTCCACCCCTTCAGTCCTGCTGCCCTTTACCACGTAATCAAACAGTGATCTGCTGGCTGGTATGGAAAGAGATGCAGTTTTAATTGTGATTGCCCAGTGGTATTCACGGGGAGGAATTGGTTACAAGACCAGTGTACACCTGTGCATATCTAGAATCAGTATCAGTGATCTAAGGACCCAGACTCTTAGCACTGGAGAAGTGAGTTTGAAATAGAATGAGTAGGCTCCAAAGTGAGTACTTTTTGAGGAAGCCTTTCAGAAACAAGTTATGATACCAGATGAAGAGAAAGAATCGGTAATTCCATATTCATTTTAGGGTGTCAAAGTAGTGAAGGATTTGGCATAATAAAGCCTTCTCTTTTAAAAAGCTCTCTTATACCCTGCTGTCTTTTTTCTTTTTTTTCCCCCTTGTAATAATCAAACCATACAATGCCAAGCAGCTTACCTAAATCAGTGGCAGCTGTATTCTTGGTGGGCCAGACCATTAGCCTCAAAGCCCCATAAGCAGCTTAATCAGTTTCAGCCTCCATCATAAAGCAATAGAGGCAATCAACAGCTTATCAAACTCCCTGTAGGCGGGGGTGGCCAGAGCTCCATGCTGTCTATTTACTCCACAGCTCTCTCTAACCTGGTTTTTGTGCCTGGCTTTAAGATCTCCAAACCTATCATATTGAGAGGAAGTTTAATTCAATTACTTTTTCTGCCTGAGGTGGGTTAAATTGGATTTAGCTTTTGATCTGTCTACATCTAGTCTATCAGTACTGAAGGAAACCTCTGCCCCATCTTCCCTTGGTTTCAGAGTAAATTTCTGGTCTGTTTTCTGAATCTGAACTGTTCTTGCAAATAGATAAGATAAGTGAACACAAGAATGGGGAAAAAATACTATTGCTTTGTGACAGTGTGTCAGACATAGCAGGAAATCCCACCTCACTAACCCAGCTGCCAGCCCCAGGTCGTCCTGTACCATTTGCCCCTCTGTCTGGGTGCTATGCCACTCTGTTTCAAGTAAGCTTCAGGAGTTTCAGAGTAAGTTATTTCTTCCATTCCATTACCATCCTCACTCCTAAAATAAAGGTCTCTGTAAAAGCATCGTTGGACAGCAAGGAGATCAAACCAGTCAATCCTAAAGGAAATCAACCCTGAATATTCATTGGAAGGACTCATGCTGAAGCTCCAATACTTTGACCACCTGATGCGAAGAGCTGACTCACTGGAAAAGACCCCAATGCTGGGGAAGATTGAGGGCAGGAGGTAAAGGGGGCGACAGAGGATGAGATGGTTGGATGACGTCATCAAATCAATGGACAGGAGATTGAGCAAACTCCAGAAGATGGTGATGGACAGGGAAGCCTGGCATGCTGCAGTTCATGGGGTCACAAAGTGTAGGACATGACTTAACAATGGAACAACAAATAAAAGCGTCTTTTCTATCAAGTGAAATGACTGTAGAAAAATGAATTTCAGTTTATAAATTTTGCAAGGGAGAGGAAGAAACTCAAGTAAGTAAATGAAGAATTAATCTTGAGTAATGGAAATGGCAACCCACTCCAGTATTCTTGCCTGGAAAATCCCATGGACAGAGGAGCCTGGCAGGCTATAGTCCACGGGGTTGCAAGAGTCAGATGCAACTTAGTGACTGAACCACGACTACAAATGTCAATATAAGTATCTTTCCTAAGGGCCTGGATTCCTTTCTACTAATTTCTCTCAAGTGAATTTGAGTTTTCCTATTCAGTTCAGTTCAGTTCAGTCACTCAGTCATGTCCAACTCTTTGCGACCCCCATGAATTGCAGCACGCCAGGCCTCCCTGTCCATCACCAACTCCCAGAGTTCACTCAGACTCACGTCCATCGAGTCCGTGATGCCATCCAGCCATCTCATCCTCGGTCGTCCCCTTCTCCTCCTGCCCCCAATCCCTCCCAGCATCAGAGTCTTTTCCAATGAGTCAACTCTTCGCATCAGGTGTCCAAAGTACTGGAGTTTCAGCTTCAGCATCATTCCTTCCAAAGAAATCCCAGGACTGATCTCCTTCAGAATGGACTGGTTGGATCTCCTTGCAGTCCAAGGGACTCTCAAGAGTCTTCTCCAACACCACAGTTCAAACGCATCAATTCTTCGGCGCTCAGCCTTCTTCACTGTCCAACTCTCACATCCATACATGACCACAGGAAAAACCATAGCCTTGACTAGACGGACCTTAGTCGGCAAAGTAATGTCTCTGCTCTTGAATATACTATCTAGGTTGATCGTAACTTTTCTTCAAAGGAGTAAGCATCTTTTAGTTTCATGGCTGCAGTCACCATCTGCAGTGATTTTGGAGCCCAAAAAAATAAAGTCTGACACTGTTTCTGCCGTTTCCCCATCTATTTCCCATGAAGTGATGGGACCGGATGCCATGATCTTTGTTTTCTGAATGTTGAGCTTTAAGCCAACTTTTTCACTCTCCTCTTTCACTTTCATCAAGAGGCTTTTTAGCTCCTCTTCACTTTCTGCCATAAGGGTGGTGTCATCTGCATACAAAATGTAAATATCTTCCTCTCCAGAGAGAAAAAGAAAGGTAAAAATTGAATAAACATGATAAAAGGGGGATTTATAAGTATATATCCAAAAATCTTAAAATAATACAGTACACAACACTACCACCCTAGCTAAAGACACTGAAAGAAGTGTGGTATCAAAAAACGAGCAAGCTTTTTCTTTCTCACTGTTTTCATGTTTATAAGTAATAGTCCCCAGAGTTTTAGCAGATAGATTCACTTCAGCAAATCAGCAGATTATGTCTCTGATACTACACTCAAGAAAAAATTCCCCCCCTCTTCTGAGTATTTGAATTCATTAGCCTCTTTGCATGCAGTCTGTCTACTTTTGTACACTTGAACATGGGAAATAAATAGCGCGGACTGACACTCCTCAGCAAATGAGGCTTCCTCTAGTTGCTCTGGGCACTTGAATCACCTGCCCACTGGCCAGTGAGTGGTGTTACCAGTTATTGGCACCATTTGTAGCTTATGACAGTGCCAAATCCTTGTCTTTTTTTTTTATAACCATTTATTTTGTATTGGAGTATAACTGGATATAATCCAGTATTTTGGATATGCTGGAAAAGATTCAGGGCAGAAGGAGAAGAGGGCATCAGAGGATGAGATGGCTGGATGGCATCACCGATGCAATGGACATGAACTTGGGCAAACTTCGGGAGATGGTGAAGGACAGGGAAGCCTGGCGTGCTGCAATCCGTGGGGTTGCAAAGAGTCGGACATGACTGGGCAACTGAGCAACAACAACAACAGTAGCTGATTAACAGTGTTGTGAGAGTTTCAGGTGGATAGCGAAGAGACTCAGCCATACATTCTGAACCCATTCTCCCCTAAACTCCCCTCCCATCCAGGCTGCCACATAGCATGGAGCAGAGTTCCCTGTGCTGTACACTAGGACCTTCTTGGTTATCCATTTTGAATATTGCAGTGTGTACGTGTCCATCCCTAACTATCCCTTCCCCCCGTTTGCCCCCCCACCCCGGCAACCATAAGTTCCTTTTCTAAGTCTGTGAGTCTGTTTTGTAAATAAGTTCATGTGTATCATTTCTTTTTAGATTCCACATATAAGGGATGTCATGTGACATTTCTCTTGCTCTGGTTTACTTGCCATTTTATCTCACCAGTAAGTAAGCTGCTCACTGGCTTTTACTAGCGGGTGGAAATGTAGTAGTTAACTCCCACAGTCCTTCCTAATCAGTGGCAGGGGCTTCCCAGGCGGCTCAGATGGTAAAGAAACCACCTGCAATGCATGAGATGCAGGTTCAGTCCCTGGGCCAGGAAGATCCCCTGGAGAAGGAAGTGGCAGCCCACTCCAGTAATCTTGCCTGGGAAATCCCATGGACCAAGGAGTCTGGTGGGCTGCAGTCCATGGGCTCGCAAAAGACGTGACTTAGCAACTAAAGCAACAGTCAGTGACGGCATTGTAACACGTGAGGCAAAACAAGTGCTTCTCCTGTCCTAGCAGCAGGGCACAGAAGCTGGGGGCAGAGACTCTCCGAATCCCAGGCGCTGGGGGATGGGGTGGATACATCAGCTTGAGTTATCCATTTTAAGTTTGGAGTTTCAAATGAATTTCTGTTCAGTAAAGTAGATATTGTTAGAAAAACGTGATCTTTGCTCCTTGAATATAAATCTGACAGAACGTGCTATTTTTTTTTTTTTTCAAATAAAATCTTACAAATTTTCAGGAGGTTTGAATGCATAGTGGCGTTTTAAAATGACACAGCAGTTCCTCAGGAAGTATTTGGCAGGCAGTCTCTATCTTAAGCATGTGAGAATGAATGGACAAGTGTTGGTGCATGTTTTTAACAGGGAAATGAGGCAACTTTTTTAGAGATGTTTTTCCCAGTTTGATGCTTTGAGAAAGGAAAGTAGAATAGGATTTGTGTTTCATTATTTTCAATCTGCCCAGCATTATTGGAGATTCATGGGAAAGCTTTACAACAGGAATACAACAAAAAGATACACTCCAGTGGGACAGCGGAAGCAATCCCATAACCCTCCATGCTTGGCTTTTTGTATTAGTTCTCCCCTTCCTCTGTTGCATGTGTGACGACCATCTCCTTACTCAGATCCCTTTGGCTCTTTTAACCCTGATAAGCAAATCCCACATTTTATCAGTAGAATACATTAGTGTATGCAAATTAGCATTCACTAGATCCTAGCTGCTCTCAAGGAGCAAATCAGAACCACGGTTTAATATGTCATTCCTCCGGCTGTGTAAGTGATAGAGGCTTCTACTAAAGTTCTTCTACTTGCTGAAAGGAAAGGTCAGACTTGACTTCTAAATTTTGGCTACCTGTGCTCTTGTGACAAAAGCCAAAGATGTATGTAAATGACTAACTCTTCTGGTGTTACTCACCTTTCGGATGTATGTAAGTTAAGCAATGAATGATTCCATTTGTACACGATTCATGAGAAAGGATACTGGGTGATCCCAGGGGTGAGGCAGTTGGTTAGAGCAGCCCTTCCCCACCCACTCCCTCCACCACTCACCACCTCACCTGCCAACACACACACACACACACACTCACTCACTCACTCTTGCGCGGCAATCTCAGAACTGATTTCCCCATTGTTCACCTTCCCTGGGCCCTAACTTTCCAGACTAGCCCCTACCTCCAGCTTAAAGCAATGTGATTCTAGTTAATATGAAACACAGGCATACTTCATTTTATTGCACTTTGCAGATATTGTGTTTTTCACCAGTTGAAGGTTGGTGGCAACCCTGCATTGACAGATAATGATCAGCATTTTTTATTAATAAAGTATTTTTTGATTAAGGTGTGTGATTTTTTTCAGACATAATGCTTGTACACTTAATAGCAGTTTGGTGGAAAACCAGAAAATTCATGTGACTCGCTTTACAATGATGCTTTGCTTTATCTCAGTGGTGTGGAACTGAGCCCACAGTATCTCTGAGGTATGCCTACATATTCCCTGAGAGGAGTAAATTATTATTTTAGCACAAATTCTTTTGTCTTATTAAGTTGAAAGCACAGAATGATACCTGAGGGGAGATAAATTCCAATAGGTGAGCTTTAATTATGAAAAAAGGTGGGAGAATCTGAACTTTGGAGTACTTACTAAAGAGCTGTGAAGTGGGAAGAGCGCTTAGAGCAGAGGATTCATAGCCCTCAAGAGCCATGGAGAGAGAGAGGAGTAAATCAGATCCCTGCTGCCTTTCTAGAGGGGCCTCGGGTGGTCTGAGTTGTTTGTTTTATGCTAAAGCAGTGAACATTTATACTAAGCAACTGAGCATGTAAATATTCAAATGACACAATGGATAGCCGGATGAATGGATGGATGGATAAATACACACCCATGTACCTACACTGTCCTGAACTCATTAGCACTCTCTCCCCGTAAAAGAAAAGCAAACAAATTAATTTAACATAAGCCCTTAAAACAATGTTAGAAATGCTGCTTTGTAAAATAATGCACAGAATTCTGAAAGCGAATAAAATCTCAATGTTTTACATATTGGAGCAACAGTAGGTTGTTCAGTGTTGCAAATTTTCTGAACACTAAACCTTCCCAAACAGCTCACTGACTTTTCAGTTAGATTTTTCTCTAGTTCCCCACTCCCACAGAGCTCAGGAATTGTCCTCCTTGGAGCTTAAACATTTGTCAGAATTGGCTCCTGAAGAAATAACACAAGCGGTGGCCAGCCCTACCATGAAGATTTTCCAGTGTGTTCTTGCTACTGAGTATGATCACAAAAGGTGATGTTTAAGGCATTTTGAGGCTGCTTTTTAAAAACACACTTGGCCGAATTCTTCTTTGAGGAAGTATGCAAGTTATTTTGCATGGCTCTGCCCCACCAAGCAAACACAGAATCAGAATGTTATTCTCTGTGGGCACTATTCACAGAGTCAGCAGACAAAGGCCAGGCCTAAGTGGGCACCCAGTGCAGCTGACCTTTCACCGAAGTAACAGGTGATGACCTTGATTCACATAGGGGCTGACGTCTTTGAATCCACAGCCCCCAGGAACACAGCGCCTCAGTGCCCACAACCCAGTCACCGGTGCTGAGACCTCAGGAGCCTGAGGAACTTGTATTCATAGCCTCTCAGCACCCCTGATCCCCGCGCCATTGTCCACCCAGGCCTTAGCGGGCAGGATAACTAATTAGGAGCATTCGGATTTAACCAGCAGAAAAACAAAGTGTGACAGCTTGCCTGAGTTGCTTCATGGCCAGAACCTGTGTCCCCTGCAGCCGTCACAGCCTTCAGAAACTCCTGAGTATAATCTGGGGCAAGACGGGGACGAGGCCTCCATTAACACATCACTAAATCTCTGTGAGCAACTTTCATCAGGGTCAGTCCAACCAGTGAATGAGTTAGGAGAGGGGACCATAAGTTATCTAGGAGACAAATCATGCCATTTAAATACGGGTTTTCAACAGTGAATGCTGAAGGGAACGAGATGTTTCACGGTGACGGGAAGGGACTGAATGTCCCTTCCTTTGAAGGATTGGCAGGTTGGTAGCAGAGCAAATGGAAATTCACTCTTTCTCAGGAGAGCAGGTGGGAACAGCTCCCGACTCGTGTTCCATCTCCCAGGGTTTCAGATTCCGGTGGGAGGGGAGAGGGGGAAGTGACAAGTGCCACGGCTGTAACCAGGGTCTTCTGACTCCTTCCCTGAGGCCTCTGGTCCTCGGAGGCCTGCTGATTATGACTGCTGGCGTTTTAGTGTCGGGGCCAATTAGCCGAGTGGGTTAACACAGATGATTAACACGGTGGTATTGCAGATTGTTCGTTACACCAGCTGGTTAGTCCTTGCCCAGAGAAAACTGCCTGCCTACAGACCTCGGCCCCACACCCGACTGCAGCCACACACCTAGCCCACGGATGAGCGAAGGGCTAGCTAGGGATGGCGGGGAGGGGCTCCGCTACAAAACGTGCTCTTCTGGGGACACCAGGTCAGAAAAACGGCCCTGAGTGATGATTGCTGGATGGAGAGCCATGTGGTCCAGGTGAGAAAGAGCTCAGAGATTAAGATTCCAGAAGCCAACCATGAGCCACCCCTGCCCTCCAGCCTACCCCTGCCCCAAATATAAGAAGCCCGCTAGTGGATGACGATGCCGCCACACCACTGGATGGTGCTCGCTGAAGTCACTTCCCTGGAGTCCGGTTTCCTGGCCCCCTCATCTGCTTTGGCTTCTGACCATCTGCGTTCTGTTGTTAATTTGGGGGTTTGTGTTATTGTTGCTGTTTCCCACTTATTAAAAAGTAGTGGTAATGCTGACTAGGTGAGGGCCTGTCTCCAAAGACAGTTTACTTAAAGATAGAAAGTCAGCTTAGTGTGGCTCTTACCAAAGGTGAAAGGGGACTCCCCCCAGCCGCCCCCCACCCCGCC